>JAGFMF010011575.1:0-23616 GCA_019455555.1 Galemys pyrenaicus
CTCGGTGTTAGTACACGCTAGGCGCTGAGATTGTGGGGCGCCGCTCACAGCCTGTATACGCGCTAAAGTGATTGGGAGATATTCCTGGAACCCCTGGCACGGCTGCCGCACTCACGGGGGGATGGCGCTGACCCGGGTAAACCCCATATTTTTTCTACTAGTGCATTTGTGTACATAGAGTGTTTTGAGTCCTTAAAAAGCTCACATTTTAGGGAATCAACCCCTATCATAAGGTCTTCATTCAAAATTGTAAAATCTTTAAAATTTTTTAATAATACATTCCCATGGTTCAGTAATCAAACACTATAAAAAGATATAGCACCCAAAACAATTGAAAGCAAAGTCTGTTTTATATATATTTTTAAAGATTTATTTATTTATGCATATAAAACTGAGGTGCAGGCCAGACGTGTGGGAATTGAGAGGATTCACGAGAGACAAAGTGGGGAACAGAACAGGCAGATATACAAAAGCAAACAGTCTTAAAGAGATGTTTATATAAGCATGTTCTTAGCATTTATCACCATAGCTAGTATGTGGAAACAACTCAGGTGTCCATGAATGAATAAGCAAAAAGTGGTATCACATACAATGGAATGTTATTCAGGTTTAAAAAGAAAGAAATTGTGTAATATGTTACAAATTAGGTGAACCTTAAGGGCATCATGCTAAATGCAATAAGCCAGTCACAGAAAGTGAGATACTTAGTGTAGTTGAAACCATAGGACAGTTTAATGGTGGTTGCCAGAACTGGGAGAAGGGGAGAATGGAAGTTGCTGTTTAATGGGTCTTGAATTTCAGTGTTACAAGATGAAGTTAAGTTGGATGGTACAGTGTGGATGTACTTAATGCTACTGAACTGGATTTTTTTTTTTAGATTTATTTATTTATTTATACATACAAGAGCTGGGGTACAGGCCAGAGTCCAGGGCAGTGAGAGGATTCACCAGAGACAGAGTGGGGAGCAGAACAGGCAGACCGACTGAAACACACTGCTGAGGGGAGCAGCAGGAGAGGCAGGAGAGGTCTGTCTGCGCCAAGTGGGTCCCCTCCCTGACCTGCGGCAGGGATGAACTCGTGCTGCAGTGGCTGCGTTTTGCTTCATGGTGTGTTGCTTAACCCACTGCGCCCCCAGGGAAGCCCTGAGCTGGATATTTTTAAATGATTAAGATGGTGAATTTTATGCTGAGTATGTTACCACAATAGGTTTTTTTTTTTTTTAAAGACCAACACAAAAGATACACCACAAATAGTCTTATTCCAATCTTTCCCATTTATATTCCCAATTCCAACTCTTTCTTCCCCAAGTAACCAATCTTGTTAGTTTCTGTGCCTCCTTCCAGGGTTTCCTTTTGCAAATGCAAGCAATTATGAAGCTACATTTTATTCCTCACATCCTGACCTTTAAAAAAGATATTAAAAAGCTTTTTTAACTTCTCTACTTTCTCTGAAGTCAGTATGTATTGGCAAAAAGACAATTAGTATCCAGCTTGAATGAACTCACAAGATAGAGACATAGAGAAGGATAGTTATTTGATGACATTGTAAAATAATCTTGCTCACTGCCTTTGGGGCCTCTAAGGACACTCAGGGTCCTCCAGGGTAGAAGCTATGGCCCAAGTATTTCCCTCATGTAGATTCTCGAATTCCCCAGAAAATCCTTTCTCTGGAACTTTCCTAGGCCACTCCCTCTGATGCAACCTCTGTGTTGGGCAGAAAGGAGGGTGTTGCACAGCCTTCCCCTTCTGAGCTGTCTGGGCCAACGCCTCATTCCGGAACAATTCAGCCTTCATAGTGACTTAGATCTCGGCTCCAGCATCTTCGTTCCAAAGGAGAATGAACAGAATGCTTCATTCTGGGAGGAAACAGTGTTCCATGTCTAGCTGAATCTGCCAAACACAGACCCTCACAATGGTTCTAGAAGAAATCTCGACAAGTCTTATCATGCGGTTTTTCTACACCTTGATCCCTTGTTTGCTCGTAGGTAAGTATGAATTAGTCAATAGTCTGAGAGTTGAATATAGATTTTAAAAAGTGTGAAAAATACTTTCTCAGGGTTTGGGGTTGAAATATATGCATAGGATATCTTATGTCTGTTTTAAGAAAGGTTTCTCATATCCTAAACCTGCATCCCACATCCCATAGAAAAGAAAAAGCCATTCTATTTGAGATCTCTCTCTTAATATCTGCAGAACAATCTAGGAAGATGATCCATCAAAATGAATGTGTAAAGGCTAGCAGAATTTCATGTATTTTGTTATTTATCTTATCTGGTTCTAAAAGCAGCAACATAGCTATCTCATTCTTTTTGTTTATGCCTCTAAGGTTAGCTGTAAAGACAAAGTAAAATAGTCTAATGAAATACACTTGAATAAAAAATTTGCAACTTTAATAAATCAAGTTGTGAAATTTGGAGTTCTTTCCTGGTCACTGCAGGTACTCCATAGAATTTTAAAAAATATTTGGTTTAGGGCACTTTTCCTGCCAATAAGATTACATAATTTTCTTTGCTTAAGTCTTGGCTGCTTGTTCTTACATGCTTTATTGTTTTAAAATCGAAGCTCCTTGGCCTTTGATGTCTTATCGTGTTAAATGACATTTTAAAGAAATTTCTAATTTAATAACTCTAAGGTACTCGGTGTTCTGCAGTATTGGTGTAAGTCCTGAATATTTTTAAACACAGAAAACAAATTATTCTAGTTAGTTTAAATCATGCAGCAGATCACTGCTAAGGCAATTTACAAATGTTTAGAACAGATTTAAACATCAAATTTGTGGTGTCCCTTCACAGCTCCAATTGCTTATCAAATGAATTTCAGATCTGTTTGTTTCATGACCTAACACATTCAGACTCTGACTTACTCTCACTACTCCTTGAAAACAAACACAAACCCCTTGCAGTTGCTGTCTTTTTAGTTGGCATATTGTACTCTCATTTCCTCCTCCAGGCATTGGAATTTCCCACACAAAGCATCATCTCCAGTTCTCTGCTCCATCCCAAGCCAATTCCACATGGGTGGCTCTTCCTGCAGACCCTCTCCAGACTTGTCTTTCCTTTTGACCCTTGATCCTGTGTACTCTGGCTTGGAGGGTTACTTCTATTTCTTAAACTGACCTGAGGTCTGGACTTTCCTGGTAGTGCCACAGCCCCTAGCATAGACTAAACAATTTAGTGAATTGTTTATTATTTGATTGATTAGTTGGTAGAACAAACAAGTTGCTAGGGACACATTCCTTCTAAACCAAAGTGTTTAGAGTTAAAGGTAGGACAGGACCCAAGTAAGGGGAGTTGTCAGCAGAACCAGTGAGGCATCTTTCTAGGCAGGAGATGTAAGAACTTCTGCTTGGGAAGTTTGCCTAAGTGCTGCCTTTAAGCTGTTTCCTTAGCATTGATGCAAGATTTTAGGAAATAGGTGTCCAGCATAAACCTCAGGCAGCAAAAATGGTCTAGTTTAAAATAGATAGGGATCAGTGTACAAGTAGTCAGACTAATTTCAGTAAATGAGCCAAGACTTGGTTCACTTGTTTATGTTTTATTCATCCAGCATTTTGAGCACCTTCTATGTTCTAGGTTCTGGACTGGGTTCTTATTATAGATGAACTAGAGTGTCCTCAGGGAACTTGGAGCTGACTGGGATATACACTTAAGTCTTTTGGCCTTTGGGGACTTACCATTCTGACTTTGAACAGTTCTTCAGCCATTATAGTACAATCTGTATCATGGTTGTCAATCTCAAATGCACCTTGAGATAACCTGGGAGCTTTGCAACTGCACATCCCCAAGATTTCATAGTCATCTATGGTACTATCTGATATTTTAAAAATCCCTGGGTGGGGATCCTTAGGGAAGTGGCTTATTCCAGGACTGGGCAGAGAATGGAAGTACTGAAAAAGGATGCAGGCTTTAAAGCCACATTTTCCCAGAATGAAAAAGGACATTATTGGGAAAACTGGCAAAATCCAAATAAAGTCTGGAGTTCAGTTAGTAGTAATATGCCAATAGTAAAGTACTACTTTTGAGAAATACATTAGGGTTACATAAGATGTTAACTTTAGGGAAAGCTGATGAAGGGCATATAGGAACTCTGCTTACTATCTGTATTTTATTCTATAAATCTAAAATACTCTAAAAAAAAGTATTTTAGTGTTTATCAGAAGTGAAAAAGAAAAAAGAGTGGGTAGAAAGGGTAGAAGGGATTAACTGGTAAAGGATAGACTTAGAATTTTTGTGGTGAACTCAATGGTGTATATGCAGATGTTGATTTATAATGATGTATGTCTGAAACATATATGTTATAATGCAATGCTACTTCAATAAAACTTTTTAAAGGGAAAAAAGTCTATTAATAAAAGTAATATGAAAAAAGAAAGTGAGGGATCGGAATATGTCAAAAGGACACAGGGGTCAATCTGAAAGAGATCTCAGTGACCCAAACTGGATCATTTAAGTAACAAAATAATAAATAGCAATAGTATAAAATGAAAACAAAAAAGAATAAAACAAAAGAAGAAGAAGAAATAGTATAAGATAAATATCCACTAGTTCAAATAATATAAATAATAATTGAATAAATAAATGGTAGAGAAGGAATTGCTTTTTCTGACAATTCTAATTAATAAATAGAAAATTGCTATTAGAACATCACAGTAACAATTGTTGAAATAATGTCCGCGCTAAAACTAATGATTGAAAGTTTTAGGAGAAACAAACTATTGTATTGTGTCAAAGTATTTCTTCTAAGTTATTTGTTAATTATAAATGGTAAATAGTGCTGTACTGTGGAGATACTATTTCAACATTGCCAGTAATAAGACATATTAACATCATGTATTTTCTGTGAGAACATGCCAAAAATGTGTAACCGTAATCAAATTATATGAAAATGTTAGTCAAACTCAAACTGAGGAATAAACTATAAAACAACTGACCAGTACTCTGCAAAAGTGTCAAGGTCATAAAAGATATAGGAAAATTATGAACAGACTAGAATACATTAACATATATGACAAGAAAATGTGGGATCCTGAACTGGTTCCTGGAACAAAAAATAAAGGACATTAGGAGAAAACTGATGAAATTAAATAAATATATAGAAGTTTAATTAATGATACTACACCAGTATTAATATCTTAGTTTTTCTGAAGTGTTCATTACTATGGACATATGGCAAGCAGAGTTGAAAAGTATATGGAAGCTCTATATACTATTTTTGCAACTTTTTAGTAAATATGAAATTATTGCAAAATAAAACTTAAAAAATAAACACAACAAACAGAACTCACCTAGTGATTCTAACAGGCAGAAAAGTTGAGAACAATGGACATTATGGCCTCTAGACCAGTGATTCTTAAACTCTTGTGTGCATATTAGATTTACCTGGAGATCCTATTAAAATGCAGTTTCTGGTTCAATGTGGTTTAGAGTGGAGCCTGAGAGTCTGCATTTCTTATAACTCCTGGGTAATGTGATGTTGCTGATCCAAAGATTATGTTTGAAGAGCATGAAGTCTTAGCTGAGGCATAAATTTGAAATTGGAGGCTGGGATGTGGGCACTAACTTGGGTAGTGAGCAATTCCAGAAACCTACTCAGCATCCATGTTCTAGCTCTGCCTTGTTCTTTTCTTCTGGTCACATGTAAATATGTTGAGTGATTTGTTGTATTTGAGGTTGAAGTTTTAGAGCATATTGGCAGTTTATAATACCAGTATCTCCTTCAGTACAAGGCTCATGTGATAGCAAACTGGTCCCCCAAATAGGTCTACACTGTAATTCCTGGAACTGTCAATATGTTGTTTCTAATAGAAAAGAGATTCTCGATCTGCGATCAATGTTATGAGACTCTGAGAGTCGGGGATTACCCTGGTTTATCAGGGTGGGCTCAATCTAATCATATGAGTGTTTCAAAGCTGAGAACTTTTCCTGATTCAGTGAGAGAGATGGGAGGACAGAAGAAGAGGCAGGAGAAATTCAAAGCACGAAAGGAAGAGCTGTTCTTGAGTCTGGAGGTGGTGAAGTCATGAGGTCATGAGCAAGGTATGTAGGTGGCTATTAGAAGAGGCCACTAGAAGCCAGGGATGGCAGTGAAACAGATTATCCCCTGGAGCCTCTAGAAGGAATGCAGTTCTTCCAGCACCTTGATTTTGTCCCCTTGAGACAGAGTTATTACCTAACTGTAAGAGATTAAATCTGGTCATTTTAAGATGATGAATTTGTGGTAATTTGTTACAATAGCAATAGAAAAGTAGAATGTAGAAGGAAAAGGAGGAGAGGGGGAGAAAGAGAGAGAGAAAGAGGTCAACATTGTGAAGGCAGCTATATGCTAAGGATATTGCTTAACTAGATTTTCTCACACTGAGCCCCAGAATCTTAACAGTCAGGACATGGTCACCCAACTTAAATCTCTACTGAAACACCTCTAAGGAAGTTCTATCCAGTGGACTTTGTTGGGATGCCTGAGTAAAATTGCTACAAGAGGAATTATACAATTCTCTACAGTAACAACAACAACAACAAAAAGTATGGTTCACACAGAACCAAGACTATACAGGGGTTTCCAGTTTCTCTCTCTAGTTCTGTTGAGAAACCTCATCATGTGTGGTTGAGGAAATAATTCTTCCAGATTTTGCATCCTCTTTATTTGGCCAATATGTTCTTCCTGTCCATTCTTCAAGCTTATTGTACCCTTTCCCCTTGACTATATTATGTTTCTGCATTTGTACATTTACATCAGGTACAAGTATAAACTATTTACTTCAGACTTAACCTCAGTACACACTACTCTGGGCCTGATGGTGATAGTTCTTGTTCATGAATGCTGTGTGGGTAATTTTTTTTTCTCCCTTTAATTATGTTCTTAAGACCACAACCAGCTTTCTCTTATAACTGGAGGGGAGTTTTAGATCCTTTGTAGGTGGAAAAAATCATTTTCATCTTGGAGTCTGGGATGTATATATTTTCTAACTGTAGAGTCATTTCCTACTTAGTGTCCCAGTATACAACAGACCCCTATCAGATGGGGCCATGACACTTTCTACGTAACCCCACTAAACATCCCCTGGCATCAGTAGTTCATGAACATTACTATTTTACTATTTCACACCCAATATATGTGTGTGCACTATATAAACATGGGCAGAACAAAGATGAAATTTGGAATATACTAACCAAAGAGACTAACGGCACTGGAAATATTGCCTTAGGGTTCAGAAAGGAGCAGCAGTTTTTATTTTAGTTTATTTACTTTGCATAGAAGAAATGGGATGTAGGCCAGATGTGTGGGGGAGAGGATTCACCAGAGACAGAGTAGGGGGCCAAGCAGGTGAATTTACTGAAATACATTGCTAAGGGGAACAGCGGGTGAGACAGGAGAGGTCTGCTGCATCATACAGGGTCAGCTCTTTGCTGGGGGATGAATTCAGGCTGTAGTTGTGAAAGTGCTGAGATTTTTTTAAAAAATTATTTTATTTATGCATACTAGAACTGGGGTATGGGCCAGAGGCGCAGGGTGTGAGAGAATTCACCAAAGACAGAGTGGGAAGCAGAACAGAATGAAATACATTACTGAGGGGAGCATCAGCTGAGATAGGAGCTATGCTGGGCCATGTGGGTCAGCTCCCTGGCTGAGGAATAACATCATTGTGCTGGACTCAACCCCTTGGGCCACCAGGGACACCTGATGTGCTGAGATTTAACCCTTATGCTACCATGGAGGCCCAGCAGTTTTTATTTTAAATCAGAATGAGAAAGAATATTTTGGACATCATGGAGTTAGATTTGGATCTTCACAGGTAGGAAGAGAGTGTCACATGTGCAAATTATTGCATTAAATGTAGCTATTTAAAAGGTGAGACACTTTTCTGCTTTCTGCCAGCATGCCCTCTAATGAAGAAAGACATAGGCCAAAATTCAATCTTTGAGCATACTGCTTAAAGTCTTGATAAATGCTGTTACCTTCAGGTGTCTCACCAAACACAGTTCTCCTTCTCCGAGATAATTAACTAGACCTAATTATAGAATTTCATCTTTTTCCTAGTCACATCTCTCTTGTTTGATTTTATCCCATCACGATCTTTTAGGTATCCTGTCATCAGATAATCAGAATTAACTTTTATTTTTTAGGTATGATAATGTTATAGTTGTACTTTTTTATTGAAATTTTACTGAAGTCATTCTAGAGCCTATGTAGTTATAAAAAACAATCCAGAAAATCTCGTTTCCCCATCATCGTATTTTGCAATATCAAAACCAGAATATTATTAATAACACCACTGATACAGTCCATCCATCTTATTCATATTTCCTGTTTTACCTGTATTCATTTGTGTGTATGTGGACACTTTTGTGTATAGGCTTATATATTTACCTCCAAGGTTCAGATACTGAACAGTTACAATGTCACAGCAGTACCTCCTGTTGCCTTTATATAACCACGTCCACTTCTCTCCTACCTCCCCCTTCTTCACTGTTCTAATACCTCACAACCACTACTCTGTTCCCTAGTCCTAAAAATTTTCATTTAAAAAAAGTTATAGAGTTTGTTTGCTTTTGGTTGTAATTGCCCATTTCCTTGAGCTTTCTCTTGTTTTTTTGTTTTCTTCTTTTTTAATTTTTTTGTAGTTGTTGTTCTTTCACATTCTTCCTAAAAGTGAAGCCATCTGATATTTTTCTCTTGCCTTCTGACTTGTTTCACTGAGTATAATTCCTTCTAGCTCCATCTATGTTTCTTTAAATGGCCCTAGTTTTCATTTTTGATTGCTGAATAGTATTCCATTGTGTATATATACCACATCTTCTTGATCCAGTCATCTAAACTCAGTAAGATTAAAAGGTTAAAGACAGACTAAAGGGAACATGAGGTGGGGGCAAAGGGAGGGGAGGGCAAAGACGGGGATGAGGGCATAAAAAGCACAAGGATCTGAAGTGATGGTGCACGGGTGAAATAATGGTGGGAACTCCCTGGGGACTACAAATATTGTCAAATACAATTAAATAAAAAAAAGTTATAGAAATAGGTTCATACGTTTTGGAGATTGGCTTTCCCCCCCGCCCTGTGTATCAACAGCTTGTTCCTTCTTACTGTTGAGTAGTCTACATGGATAGATGTACCATCATTTGTCTAACCGTTCACCTGTTGAGGGACATCTGGCCTGATTCCAATTTTGCTATAGACATTCATATGCAGATCTTTGAGGTCAAGAGCACAACTGCACAACTTAACCTCTTTATAGGTTTTTTTGCAACAGTAAGAGATTTTAATTTTATGATGTCAATTATAAATATTCTCTCATATAAATCTTGCTTTTGTTGTCAAGTGTAAGATCTCTTTGCCTAGCCCTGAAGATTTTCTATTTTCTTAAAAGTTTTAGAGTTTTACATTTTATGTTAATTCTTTGATACACTTAAGGTTTTTTTGGTTTTTTTTTTTTGCATAAGGTGTGGATTTTGGTTGAGGTTAAGTTTTCCTTTTTTTTTGCTGGCAGATGTTCAATATTCTAGAGTTATCTGTTGAAAAGACTTTCCTTCCTCCATTTAAACTGCTTTCTGCACATTTGCAGAAAATTAATTGAGCATATTTTCATGAGTTTACTTTTGGGACCTCTATCCTATCCCTTTGATCTAGGTGTTTTTTCCTTTGCCAATATCACACAATCTTAATTACTCTAAATGTTAAGATTAAGTAAGTTCCTATCATTTCATTCTTTTCCAAAATTGTTTTAATTCTGATTCCTTTTTCTTATAAATTTTAGAAAAATACTTGTCTGTGGCCACAAAAAATCCTTACTGAAGCTTTTAGGAATTGTGTTAAACCTGTATGTCAGTTTGGGATAATGACTATACAGGTGTGTTGAATTGTCCTATCTATGAACACAATATGTCTTTTCATTTATATAAATCTTCTTCGGTATCTTTCTCCAGCACTTGGTTTTTTCTCTATACAAGCTCTAGATATGTTTTGTTAGATTGACAGTAATTATTTTGTTTTTGCATTTCTGAGTGATTGTAAATGGTATTTTTGATTTCAGCATGTAACTGTTCATTGTTAACATGTTGAAATGCAATTAATTTTTGTGTTTTTCTTGTATTGTGTGAAATTATTGAATCCCCATTAGTTTTAGGAACTTTTAAAATGTCATATTACCTACAAACAGGAGGGATTTTGTTACTTTCTGTCCAATCAGAATACCTTTGACTACTTTTGTTTGCCATATTGCAGGTGCTAGAATTTCTAATCTATGTTGAATAAAAGTGGTGACAGTGGACAGCCTTGCCTTGTTCCTGATTTTAGGGAAAAACATTCAGTCTTTTATTATTAAATAAGATGCTAGGTGTAGATTTTTTGTAGATTATTTCTATCACGTTCAGTAACTCCCTGATTGTTAATTTGAAGAGTTATTTTTTAAACTTCATTAATGGATGTCTGGTTTTGTAATACTTTTTCTGTACCAATCTATATGATTTTTCTTGTTTAGCTTGTTGATATGGTGGTTTACATTAACTGATTTTTTAATCCATTTGACTGTGGTATTTAATCCTTTTTATGCATGATTGAATTTAGATTGCTAGTATTATGTTGAAGATTTTGCATCTAGATACATGAAGTATATTGTTTTGTAGTTTTCTGTTTTTCAAACATATTTACTACTTTTGTCTGATTTTGATATCAGGATAATGCTGGCCTCATAAAATGAATTTCAAAGTGTTTTTATTCTCCTCCATTGTTTGGAAGAGAGTGTAAAATTGGTGTTAAATTTTCTTTAAATATTTAGTAGTCTTCTCTAGTGAAACCATTTATTTCTTTTTAGAGAAATTTCTATTTTGAAAGCTTTTAAATGATAACATATATACTTATATTTACACAGTTTATATTCTACATATACCTGAGTAGAAAAATGTTTTGTAGACTTTATCAGAGGAAGGATGTCAGAGAGGTTCAAGCCTCAACCTCCAATGTCAGCCCCCTGCAGCTGCCCCTTTCCTTTTCATCCCTTGGGTGACTGCAAGACTAGGGGTGGAGAGGACAGGAAGCCCCTCTTGTGGGTACCCCAGGTGTTTCCTCAGGGCAGACTATGGATGTTGGAGGGTAGGATGGAGGTACATCACTAGGGCCATACACTAGAGAAGAAGTGGGGGAACCAGGCGAGGTGTCCCCAGCAGCCCCACCCCCAGCTCATGGTTGATCCCCTCACAGAGCATGGTAACGAACAGCAGGTGCCAATCTAGAGACAGGCACAGAGATGAAAAGTTTCAGGGCCAGGGTCCCAGTACCCCCACACTGCATGTTGATGTTATCACTGTTACTGTAACAGCAAGGGGAGGCAGGTGTTGCCAATTAAAGGAGGAGCATGTGAAAGTGGGGAGAGAAGGGCCATAGTAGAGGGTCCAGACTACAACCAAGGTACAAGCAAGGGTGAGCCCCTCAGCTTCCCAAAGTCTTTATGAGTGCAGATTTTGCTTCAACAGCTACTTTCATTCTGTGTAGAGTCACTGTGTTTATATGCACACACACCACACACACCTATGCGAGCAGATGCCATACCCGAGCTGGTTCATGGGCCTGCAGTCTGCCTGGGGTGGAGTCTCCAAGCTGGCTTGCTGCCCCCTGATTTGACTGCACAGCATACTTAAGTCTGCACTTCTCAGATGGCAGCTAATTCCTCATTTGACCCTGTTGGGAGATGTGAAGGAACATGCTATGGTACCTGGAGATAATAGTAGCAAGAGAGGGGTGTGATGAAAAACTGGTAGGTACCTACATGGGTTTGCCAGGTAGGGTGGGAGGCTCAGGTTTACATAACTTGCTTAAGGTCCCATATTTTGTAAGTGGCAGAGTCAGGCTTGCATCTAGGTTGTTCTTCCATAGGAGTTATAAACAAGGTAGGTCAGTGTAGCGGCAGGATGGGGGCACTGGAGCCAGGTTCCGGAATGGTTCTGGGCAGACGGGTCAGGGAAGGAGAGTCTTGGAGCCCTTGGTGGCTTTTAGGCTTTATTTAGTAGAGGTGGCCAGGTACATGGCAGGCAGGGGTGCCAGGGGGCCGGGAGGCTGGCAGGCCTCCCAGCCCCCAGCGCATCTCACCCTCTCGGCTGCTTCTTCTCTCTGCTGCTGCTGGTGCTGTCGGTTGGTCCTCACAGTTCTGTCTGTTGGTCCTCACAGTTTTGTTGGTCGATCCTCACAGTTCTGGCTTCCTCATGACGCCGCCCATTTATGCCCGTGTCCAACACAGGTGCGCCCACTTGCACATGCCCACCCTGGAATGCTCGTAGCACCTCAGGTGTCCATCATCAGTGGTGGGAGGGTGGAAAGACCTGATCAACCTTTACCCTACACTCAGTTTTCTCATTTGTACAATAGAAAAACTAAAGGTCCTTACCTCCCAGCATGGTCCTGAGGATTAAATCAGATGATCATGTAACAATCTAGCATATGGCCTAGACAGAATGTGGTAAAAAGTAATATTAACTATTATTTTCATTTTATTTTATTATTTTATATTTTTATATTATTTATATTATTTTATATTTTATATTATTATATTTTACTTTATTATTTATAACTATTATTTAACTATAATATATAACATTCATATGCATTTTATCACCAGAAACATAGTTATAATGATGATAGAAAAAAATTTAGGATTAACACAAATAGCATAAAATTATAGAGTTGATTTTAATTGAAAATATGAAGTCTTTTATTAGAAACGGATGTGTAGCTATGGTATTCCCCATTATGACCCACCATTAACCTGTCTATCTGCCTTGATCCCAGATGGAGTGCCTGTTCTGCCTGCCCCTCAGAACCTCTCTGTACAGTCAACCAACATGAAGCATCTCTTCAGGTGGAGCCCAGTGAGTGTGTCTGGAGAAATAATACACTATTTTGTTGAGTACCAGGGGTGAGTTTTTTTTTCCTGTTGTTGTTATTGTTAGGTTTTCTCCCTTTAACAGTAATTGATTCCTGGAGACACAGCCATCATCTAGAACTCAGGGGTCTTTGATGTCCCAGGGATAGATGAGTTCCAGAAATTTTGTCTGCGTGGGTACTAGGAGAATTGAAGCAGCAAGGGATTGTCTTGTAGATGTGACAGTGAACTACCCAGGAACACACATGTGTATAAATACCTTTTGGTGAATCTTCTTTTCAACAGTGAGTCCCGTGCTAAAGGAAATCTTAAGAAATGGGTTTGACTGACTTGAGGTGACAAATTATTAGAGACTCAGATCAGAAGGTGGAGTTAGACTAGGCCTCAGTTTTCCTGACAATGAACTTGCCTCCTGGACTCAAAACAAATTGTGACCTGAAAGGTCAGCTGACTCTGGGGTCATGCTAGCTCTGTTCTTTAAGGGGTCTAGGCCCTCAAACTGTTGAGGAGTGACAGGAACACAGAAGGTCTGCAAGGTATTTCATTAACAAAGGATACAACTGAGCACCCACATGTATAAACATCCTTCTAGGGCCTAAGGCAGAGTTGCAAAGTTACTGGATTTTACAAGCTTATTTAGAGGGGGAGACATACAATGACAGGTCAAGAAATGAATATTCTAGTTCTGCACTGTCTAGAGTAGGAACCAGCTACTTAAATTGAAATTAATTAAAGGTAAATTAAATTGTTCCCCAATTACACTTGTCACATTTCATGGTTTTAATAGTTATGTGTGTTTAGTGGCTACCTTATTAACAACATCCAGATTTTCATCATCACAGAAAGTTCTGTTGGGCAGCATTGCTCTAGGCAATTTCTACTGAGCCGGTAGAGAGTTGAGAGTGGCTCCCTTTTATTAGGTGGTCAGGGAAGGCCTGTCTGAGGACATTTAATATCTAAGCCCGTATCTGAAGGGCAGGAGGACCCAGCCACAGGAGTAGGGAAGATAATGTTAGATGGAGTGAACAATCAGTAAAGAGTCCTAAGGTGAAAGAGCTCAGCATGTTGAAGCAATGATAAAGAGGCCAGTGTGGAGAGAACATGGTATTTAGGGGAAGAGTGGCATGCCAAAGACCCTTGTAGGCCATGGCAAAGCATTTGGATTCCATTCTAAGTCCTTTGGAAAGCTATTAAGGGAGCAGTGTCATTATCTGCTAAGTGATGAATGCTTTGAAGGACAGAGGAAGTAGAAGCTGGAAGAGCCATCAAGTGATTATAGCAAGATAAGGAATGACAGTGGTTGAGATTGGGGTGGTGACTATGGAGATGGAGAGACCAGATTCTTATTTTGTGGATCTAAAAAGTAGGAGAATAAGGCAGCTATCTGCAACTATACTTGGGTCTGTGTAAAAGGGACTGATGTGACATTGGGCCCTCCTCTCCTTGAGCAGAGAGTACGAGAGTCTATACACAAGCCACATCTGGATCCCTAGCAGCTGGTGCTCTCCCACTGAAAGTCCTGAGTGTGACATCACTGATGACATCACTGCCACTGTGCCTTACAACCTCCGTGTCAGTGCCTGTCTGGGCTCACAGACCTCAGCCTGGAGCACCCTGAACCAACCCTTTAATCGAAACTCAAGTAAGGCACTTCTCTTCTTGCTCTCCCATCCCCCTGATCCTCACCTTGGGAAGCATGCTCACTGAGATTTTCAGGATTCTTTTTAGCATCAAATTAGTTTTGCAAAGCAACAATGCTGTGAACCGTAACTGGTTTATTAAAAAACTTGCCAACTGCTTCCCATCTTCTTTTTCATTTTGCGAGGGACTTTGAAAGCCATTCCTGACTGTCTCTGTCAGCTTCTTCAGGTGATAGGACACTGATTTAAGGAACCTGGAAGGAAAGCTGCTCTGGAAGTGGGGATATGGCTGCTTCTTTCTATCCTGATAGTGCTTCAGTAAACCTTATACTGCTTCCATCTGGTGCCTCATTAATCCCATATTTGTTGCCTCTGTGAGCAGCTTCTTTGTGTAAAAAGATCTATAACAGAGCCACCAGACATAGAGATTGGGAAATAAAAAACTGTACCCGGAAGATGATTGAGAAAGAAGTACTGGGGGCCTCCCTGGTGGCACAGTGGGTTAAGCAATGCACTATGAAGCAAAATGCAGCCACTGCAGCATGAGTTCGATCCCTGCCTCTGGGGACCCACATGGGGCAGGCAGACCTCTCCTGCTCAGCTGTGTATTTCAGTCGATCTGCCTGTTCTGCTCCCCACTCTGTCTCTGGTGAAGCTTCTCACCTCCCACGACTCTGGCCTGTACCCAAGCTCTTGTATGCATAAATAAATAAAATCTTAAAAAAAAAAAAGAAGTACTGGAAGAATCCAGCTATGTAGCCAAATATGACAGAATGGAAGCAATGGCCAATGCAATTTGGGGGACATTGGATAGCCAGTTGGTCACCTGGTGATGAACTTTGCATGAAGCTTTATGAAATCAGCAGAGGGGAATCATGGAAAAAGAGTGGGTCTGACCAAGTCTGTTTTAGAGACAACCACTCTGGAAACTGCTTGAAAAGAGAATGGGAGGACAGATTGGCAGGGTAGGGGAAAAAATGTGGAGGGGGTTCCAACACTCGCTGGGCCAACATAGGTCCTGATCCCAGGAGTGGGGGAAAGATGAGGAGGAGTGTAGGGTAAAAGGTTAATCAGGACTTTCCGCCCTCCTACCACTGATGATGGAAACCTGTGCACATGCCTGAGTGGGCATGCGCAAGTAGATGCACCTGGGCTGATGCACCAGGTGTATAAAGCTAGCGTCCCGGAGACGCCGGTGTGGTGTGGTGGTGTGGTGGTTTGGAGCGGTGGAGTGTGAGGGCTACCGTGACGGCAGCGAAGAAACTGCTTGAACCGACGATGAACCTCCTACCCAATCTGGGATGGTTGCAAGACAAGGAGACAGATTCAAGAGACAAGGACAGAGCCTGGTGACCCGATACTGGATGGAAATGGAGTGGGAAGAAGCAATGACAGTGCCCACATTCTAACTGGTGAGAATGTTATCCAAGAGAATCCAGGAGGGCCAACTAGTCTTTGGGAATACGAGACATTCCTGGCTTGGAGCTCTTTGAAACTGAGGTTTCTACGAGGTATTATATCACAGACATCTGACTGACAACTGGAACTCAGATCAGGACTAGACGTACAACACAAAGTTAACAGCTAAGGGCTTGGGAGCAGATGAGACTGTGCAGGGACAAGATAAGAAGCTAGGGAGGGAAGGATCTTCGAAAACCTTGAGCACTCCTAGGTGCCTGGGCAGGTTGAGGGTTGTGTAAAGGAGAATAGAAGAACTGTTGTAGACCTAAGGGAGGGATATTAATGGGTCCTAAGAAAGGGGCTTCTTGGAATGGTGGGAATGGCAGTCAGGCAGCCAGAGTGAAGGACTGGGGGGAAGGGGAAGGAGCAAGCCAGCTGCTCCTGAGACAGGTGTGGGTAGTAGTGTGACCAGTTGGGAACTGCAGAAAAGGTCTTTGGTGACAGGTCTTCTTGATGTGGCAGAAGATCCTCAGCTGTGAGTGAGGAGAGAGGAAGGCCCAGAACAGTAATGGGATGAGTCAAAGTCTACTGAGGAGAATGAGATTCTATAGCGATCAGGAAGGTTTGGCAGGGGGAGTCTAATTAAAATGTGTGCAAGAGTTGGGTGGAGCTAGATTTCAAGGGTACATTACCCCTTTAGAATCAGACAGATGTTGTTCAAATTCCTGCTTAGCCGCTTCATGGCTCAGTCCCTGCCTTTCATCTGTAAGAAGGGCCCCACTTTGCCTCATTGTATAGTTGTGTTATGAGATGAAATGTGTAAATGCGCAATGCAGGGCTGTAGGCACTCAACTACTGCTAAGTATTGTTATTACTATTATTATTATATTATAATTGGCTTAAGTATCTCAAAGTTGAGAGCCAGGAGAAGAGGAAGGAAGATGTTGGAGCAGGAAAGGAACCATAGGAACTTTGGAGCAGACTGTTGGATTCTTTGCCCAGGCCTCTTCCAGGGCATTGGGAGCACACAGTGGAAACAGTGGGTTTCCAGTGGCAGTCTGAGGAATGATGGAGGATTGTGTGGCTCTACCTTTGTCTGCAGAGCCCAGGCAGCACCCAGCATCACCTTCCTCTGGAGCAGTGCTGCAGCCAAGACCATTGCTGGCTGGCACTATTGCAGGGTCAGGTGGAGATAAAGAAGTGCCTACAAAACTCTGTGGGTGGCAGTGTGTAGTAACAGCTTGTTCTTGAGAAGGCCAATTTAAACAGAGAAAGGTCTTGCTGTAGGAAATGCTGTGGAACAGCAGACTCTGTACCTGTACCCAAGAGGGTGGAAGATGTGTCCTGTGCAAACTTGTGCAGGAGGCGTTAGCTTCAGAGTTTGGATGGACTCATGACTCCTAAGGGCATTAATTTTGTTCTTTTGCCTGTGAAAAAGGCCACACTGATTTTTCCTCACATATGTGAAAAATTTTGATTTAAGTCTCACCTACAAAGGATCACCTGCTCTTAAAGGGAACTCTTGCAGAGAGCAGAGATTCTTAACCTCAACTGCATGGTTGAGTAATACGGGACGTCCATACCCAGAGACTCTGACTTATATGATCTGTGCACATGTTGTTCATTGGAAATGAACAAACCTCCTATCCAGTTATTCTCATAATCACCCAGGGTGGAAATTCACTAGTACAGAGACTAAACACCCCACACAGCAAAGTTTAGAAGTGTAGAGAGAATTGGGCTCGAATTTGGTTTATTTACCGTGTGACTCAGAAAATTACTCAACTTCTCTGATGTTCAGTTATATCACCTGTTCAGTAGGAATAATATTTCCCTTCTGAAGCTTGCTGGATGGATCAAGTGAAATTAAATATGAAAAATGTATAAGACAGAGGTTCCTGCCCCCATACTTTCAAAAAATTCTCATCTGAACTGAAATAATAGTCTTTTTCTCTATTTTCAATTAAGATGGTGTAGTGCCAGGAAGGGCTCAGAGCAAGTTCTGGATGGTTCTAGCAAACTGGGGTAAAGGAAAAGTCCTGGAGCCTTTGGTGGCTTTTATGCTTTTATTGTCAGAGGTGGCATCAGGTACATGGAGGGCAGGGGTGCAGGAGGGGGGTGCTGGGAGACTGACAGGCCTCCCAGCCCCCAGCGCATCTCACCCTCTGGGCTACTTCTTCTGTCTGCTTCTACTGCTGGTATCCTGTTCCTCCCACTGCTGCTGCTGCTCTTGCTGCCTTTCTCACTCTTGCTGCTGCTGGCATCCTCATGATGCCGCCCATATACACCCGTGTCTAAACTCAGGTGTGCCCACTTGTGCATGCCCACCTAGGCATGCGCACAGCACTGCAGGTGTCCATCATTATACCAATGGTGGGAGGGTGGAAAGACCTGATAGTTTTCTCTCTGACCCTACAGATGGAGATCAGAGGATCCAATTTTAATTATACTTGACTTAAAACTAAAGAAGTAAAACATCTCTTTTCCTTCTATAGGAAATTCAGAGGTAGCAAAGCTGTTTTCTAGTTGGCCTGTATATTACCGTGAAGTCTCTAAACTTTCCATAGTTGGCTCTTGATTCCCTAAGCTCTTGTGTCCCTTATTCAGGCAACTCTTCAAATACCAGGAAGTAGGCTCTCTGAAAACTCCCTTCAGGAACTTTCTTGTGTGCGTCCACAGACCCCAAAGCAGGGGGATTTGACTCAGAACACACCACACTCTACTTCCCAAGCTGTGAGGTAGAAAGGCCATTGGGTGGCCTATCTGCTCCTACTGTGTCTGAATCTGAGAAGCAAGTTAGACTCCATCATCAGTAGCCAGGACTGAGAATTTGTCAGTGTGGGCCCTTCTGTTCTTAGTCTGCTCATGGGAAAGTATTATGTGGCTGCTGGTCTCTCTGGGATCTAGCTATGTGGAAGGTGGTATTTATGCTTAATGTGTAATTTTTAGAGGTGTTTCTTAAAAATTGTAAAACCCTTTGACTTTCCAACATGAGATGAAGGGTCCTTGGGTATAGAATAGAATGGCCAATTCATCCATAGGCTGCTGATGGGCTGATGTTGGAAAGTCAAGAGCACCAGTACAGATCTCTGATCAAAGTTAGCTGCAGGATATATGTGCCTCTACCAGGGCTGTTCATCTGAATGTGCAGATAGGTCCCACTGTGTTCAGCAGAGATCCAACCTCATATAGGTGTTTGGCAGGCCTTGAGATATAGCATCTGCTCTGTTAAATGAGCCAAGGTACGGAGCAATTTCTGCCAAAATGAATAAAACGAGGAATATAGGTTCTAAAATTTTAAAACAGAGTACTTAGTCACCTTTGTTGAGTGTATACCTCCTCAAAGAGGAACAGAGGATTTATTATAGTCAAGGAGAGGAATGAAAAAGGGAATTGCACTGTCTGTTTTTCCCCTCATTTGCTATCACTCAAAAACATTTACGAAACCTGAAGAGCACAGGAGAGTCCTGGTGTACATGCTTGGCTTGCTATGAATTTATGATTAGGCCCCTCCCTTCTCCATGAGCTTGACTTACTTCCACCTGGTACTGGGTCATTGTCTCCAGGACAGAAATCAGTCCAGTCTGGGACTGGTTTTGATTCTTCTCTTGTCTCACCAACAGCCATCCTCACCCCACCTGGGATGGAGGTCATGAAGGATGGCTTCCACCTGGTCATTGAATTGGAGAACCTGGGGCCCCAATTTGAGTTCCTCGTGGCTTACTGGAGGAGGGAACCTGGTGCCAAGGTGAGATTTCAAGGCTTGACCTTTTGAATTAAGCTTTGGAGATGGAGGCACATACTTCTGAGACCTGTGTGAGGGAAGTTGGCCCCTGCTGTGCTCACTGTCTGTGGTGGCTTGAGGGTGAGCAGGTCTGGGTGAGGGTGGGGAGAAGAGATGAAGTGGACTGACAATCCCAGCAGCTTCTGCAACAAACTATGTTGGTACCACCCAGGCCTGGGCTGGAGCCTTCTCAAACCAGATTTGCTGAAGTAAGGGGGCTGCCTCCTTGTCCTAAATTCTAACATAATTGGTTCCACAAAACCTCTCAAATGCATTCTATCTATCTATAACTCATTCTATCTTCTCAGACATTTTTCTGATATATTTAGGGGCAGTAGGCCAGGGTGTTCCAGATCAACTGGGTGATTTGGAAAGCATATGAGGTTAGCATATGCCTCTTGAGGGTGTGTATCCAGGCAGGGCACTGGGTTGGAGCAGAGCCAGAAGCTGGTTTATGAATGCCTAGATGGGGCACTGTCCCTCCCTGTGCTTCATACTGGGATGTTGGGAGGTCAGCTTTCACCAGAACAAGTAACCAAATAAGCAGCAGTAGCAGCAGAAAGGGTACAGCCTGAGCAGGAACCAGGGGCAGACAGACCTACAAGGGCCTAACCACGCTGTTAGGATGACAAGACCTGCTCCAGGCAGCATAAGGAAAAATAGTCTATATCAGAAGAGTTGATAGGGCACAAGAATCCATGAATAGAGCAGCTCCAGGGAAAGTTTACAGCACAAACTCACAAACACTATCCTTAAGTCCTTGCCTTCCTCTTCTGGGTCTTTTTTATTGTACTCTTTCTGTGCACTCTCTCCCCAGCTCACTCCTCATCCCCCAAACCTCACCACTCTTTCCTATACATGTCTATGGCTGTATCTCCCTAGCCCTTAAATACTCAGGCCTGCTATCTCTTTATTGCATCTCTCCTTTCTGTCTCTGTCTCTAGCACCAGGTATTCAGTTTCCACAGATAAATTCCTAGGGGAAGAAGTTATCTTATTAGACCAAGCAGAGAGACCTCGGGTTGCTGGCTGGCCTCTGAATGAAACATCCAAGCCAGGGTACCCCTGATTTCATAGCAGGGTCTTGTGGGCAGGGCCTGTGTCCTACCACCTGCTCAACAGGACAGCAGGTTGGGTAACTTCCCCTGAAGGGTGATGTCGCTAGGCAGGGCAGGCAATTACAGTAGTTTCTAGTACTTACTCCTGTTGGGTCAGGACCTAGTGGTAAGATTTGACATTGCCAAACAGGCAGATGGAGTGGCATGGCGGACAGAGCCTAGGCAGGAGGGAGCATGCATCTTCCTCAGATTCTTTGGGATGAAGCCTACTCCCCACCCTTGGTAACTGGCAGTGCCAAATGTAGAAAGAGGAGCATGTACACTGAGTCATCTGGGCTTGGCCCAGACAAGTCTCCACAGGTTTAGACGTGGAGTGCAGGCTGCAGGTGGTGTGTAGTAGATGGTGTACAGATGGATGGACAGATGGGTGGATGGATGGTGCACAAAGAGCCACTGCCCACTCCATTGCTCCTGGGCACTGATCTCCACTCACAGTGCCTCTGGCTCAGTCAGATATATGACGTTCAGGTCTCTGTCTAAGTTCTGCTCTATCAGGAAGCCCTTCCCTAACCACTCCATTCAGTGCCTACCACTCTCTACCTCTGTGCCCTACTTCCTTTTTTTTTTTCCCCGACAGCTTTTATCACTATTTGACATATATATTGTCTGTCACCCTGCCACTTTTCGTTCCATGTAAGTCCCATGACAGCAGAGATTTTTTTTGCTTAATGTTATGTCTCAGTGTCTTAATAGTGCATGGTACATAGTAGGTGCTTAATAAATATGAGTGAATGAATGAGAGGGAACATTCTGTCTGTATCCTATAAAGGAAATATCTGTAGCTTTCCTATCTATCACTCATTCTGTCTTCTCAGCCATTTTTTTCCTGATATATTTAGGGGCAGCAGGCCAGGGTGTTCCAGATCAACTGGATGATTTGGAAAGCATGTGAGGTTAGCACAAGCCTCTTGAGGGTGTGTATCCAGGCAGGGCGCTGTGTTGGAGCAGAGAGCCAGGAGCTGGCTTATAAAGGCCTCGATGGGCACTGTTCCCATCTTGCCCTTTCCTATCCTGCTTTCCTGACAGTGAAACTGGTTTCTGGTCTTTTAAAGGAGCATGTCAAAATGGTGAGGACTGGGGGCACTCCAGTGCATCTAGAAACCATGGAGCCAGGGGTTGCATACTGTGTGAAAGCCCAGACTTTTGTGAAGGCCATTGGGAGGTACAGTGCCTTCAGCCAGGCAGAATGTGTCAAGGTGCAAGGTAAGAAGGGCCCTGCATGGGTGAGAACCCCTTCAAGTGAGAACCCTGCCTGCTTTCCTGGGTTCCTTTGGCTCTGAGTCTCGCCTTGGTTCCACTGAATTGCCTGCTTTCCCCCAGTGCTGTGGTGAAAGTGTGATTTGCTCTAATTCCTCTAGGGGCAAGAGTCCACTTTGGCTGGGCCAGAGTCCCTTGAGCTGTCTGGAACACATTATCAGTGAAATCTCCCTTGGTCAGAGGCTGGATAGGCCTTTATATGCGAATACAGATAGCTTACCAAATAGAAACTGCCTGCGAATCAGAACAGGGTTTCAGGAGAGGTGTTCGAGCATCAGACCTGGGAGGAGGCATCCCAGGATGCATCAGAGCTGGTTTCAGCCAGAAGGGACCTTATAGATGGGCATTTGGTTTTACTCCCAGTATTTTGCTATGCTTTATTTATTGGGTTGTCAGAAAAGTCATGATGCATTTTTGCCAGTATGTCATGACTTTTCCACAATTCAGCGATTACCTTGTCAATAGATAATTTTGCTGGTGTAATTGAATAATAAAATTTCTGGAAGTGGGATTGCTTGGTGAAAGGCACATACATAGGAGTTTTGACCACCATTCCCAAATTGCCCTTCAGAGGAGTGTTAGCCCTAGTGACTGTCCCTGTGCGGAGCAGGCTGGTCGTCGTCTTGCCCACATATATTGTGCCTGTTATTTTACAAATACATCTGTAACATTTTTTGTGTAGACTTCCTAATTACTATTTAATACTCTTTAAAACCAAACCTATTATACTTTCTGTACGGCAAGCTTTTTAAAAGTGTTAACAACACAAAAGCATTTTAAGCTAGGGGTAGATGTTCTCTCTTCTCCTGCACACCACTCAAGAGACTGCTTATGGCAGATATAGATAGCATTTAATCTTCTTCCTGTCACTGTGTGCAGCCAGCACTTGCAAGTACGGTCCAACAGTGCCCACTCTTCTGTGCCTTGCTTGTTTATACTTTGTGGTATATTGTGAGCATCTTTATATGCCAATACATATCTAAAAGAAGATGCATAATATGCCAATACATGGGTGTACCAAAATATAGGTAACCATCCCCTTATTAACGGGTGTATTTTGTGCTTTCCAGTCTCTTGACATTATAGACGTGTATGAATGTTGTAGTGAACAAGCCCATATATGTTTAATTCACATTTAAAAAATCCCTATTTTAAATTTTTGTGTAGAAGAACTGGGGTATAGGCTAGAGGTATAGGGGGTGAGAGGAGTCACCAGAGGCAGAGTGGGGAGCACAACAGGTGGATTTTACTAAAATGCACTACTGAGGGGAGTAGCAGGCAAGACAGGAGAGGTCTGCTGTGCCATATGTGCAGAACTCCCTGCATGGGGATCCAGCTCAAGCCATTGAGGTGACAGCTCTGAGACTTAACCTCTATGCCACCAGGGAGGCCCTTAATTCTCATTTTAATTACTGAATTTAAGTTGTATTTTGATGTTCCATAATATATATATATTTTTTAAAGATTTATTTATTTATGCATATAAGCACTGGGGCACAGGCCAGAGGTGTGGGGGGGGTGAGAGGATTCACCACAGAGAGCGGGGAGCAGAA
>JAGFMF010011575.1:27973-40235 GCA_019455555.1 Galemys pyrenaicus
AGGTGATGGTGCACTGGTGAGATGGTGATGGGGAATACATGGGGATTACAATTAATGGCAAGTATATGTAAATTTTAAAATATTTTAATAAAATAAAATGAAATAAAAAAAAGGAAAAAAAATAAAGCAAAAGTATATATATATGGGCACTTATGTTAAGGCTGTCCTGTGTATAAATCCTGTTTTAAAATAAAGTTTCTTTTCCTTGTTCTTGTAATTGTGTCATGGGGATGGAAGCTTTGGTGCTAAAGGGTTTCCCTTTCCTTTCTGTGGCTCATTTTATTCTTTCTCTTTTGCTGTCACATTCTATTGTAATATGGGTAACAAGTACAAGTTATTCTTCAATGGGCTGTCCCAAGATGACTTTGTGCATTTCATAGAAAGTAGATCTTGTGAGTTCAGATGCTTTTGGAATCCAACAGACTTTAAAAAAAACAAAAAACATGGATGCAGTGGCTTGATTGCATTCAGTAAGGAGATTTGTGGGGGTCCATGACAAAACTGTTGCAGCTAAAAAAGGCAACTACTTGTCAGTTCTAGCAGGTTGCTTGCCATGGGAGAATGTGAACTATAGTTTTAAACAAGAAACCGTAAGTCCATACTTTTATGAGTACTCTCCTGAATTTTAAATGCTGAGAATGAATTCAAATAAAAAAAATTAGTTCAACCTTGTTTGAAAGTTTGTTTCAAACTATGGGATAAAAACTATTTTACACCTTCTAAAATTTTGAGATTATGTTGTTTTACTTTGGTGTTCTAAAACCGCGTCGTCCAATATAGCAGCCACTAGCCTTGTGTGATGATTAAGCACCAGAAATGTGGCTCATCCCAATTGAGGTGTGCTGTAAATACATAACAGATTTTGATGACTCACTACTAAAAAAATAAATAAAATGTTTCCTTAATATTTTTACACTGGTTACATGTTAAAATAGTATTTTTGATTTTTAAAATAAAAAAATTAACATTAATTTCACCTGTAATGTACTACTGAATAATTTTAATTTCATATGAAGCCAGATTATATTTCTATTAATATCTAGTAACATTATAGTATTACTCTTGAATTTGAAAAATTATCAGGTATAATCATTGCACATTTAGGTAGCCAGTGCATTTGGGAATCTGGCTAGACCAACAGCAGTGAATTGGTGGTGGGGACCACAATAACACCCCACTCAGTGAGTCCTCCTTCTACATTGTCCTTTGCCCATAGACCAGAAAATTGATTCGACAGTCAGGTTTCACAAAGAATAAGAGCAACTGTCTCTACAAAGTTGATGTCTCCTGGGGCATCAGGTATAAGAAGCCATAGTACCCCTTTCTCTGTACCCATGTGCTGCTCTTTGGGGTGATAATGGGAAGGCCATGGGAGATAACTTAGAGGAACCCAGAATTTGGTGGAGGAGAGCTGGCTAGTAAAAGTTGGGAGAGTCCTCTGAAAAATTGATGCCTGTGTTTTTACAACCAATTATCATTATATATGGGTGGCTGGAAGAAGATCTTAGGAACATGAAATATGATTAGGGGAGGGCCTCCCTATTATGGGAGTTTGACTGTGAGGTGCTGTATGTAAAGCATCTTGGATTAAGTAATTATTTTTAGAGCTTTCACAAGGATTAATTTGTGACTTTTGAGGGACAGTGTCTCAAAGACAGGAATGTTGACAAAGCAGGGATCAGCTAACCAGTGGAATGAGAGAGAAGGATCTGATCTTGGTTTTAGAACTATCTTTGGGCTTTTTGAAAGTTAATTCATCAAGTAGTTGGGATTTTTCGTGATATTCTTTACTACTACAACTTCTACCACAACCACACTGTTATTTTCTAATGAATATTATGAAAATTATCTTTCAGAAAATAACCAGTTTACCCCAGAATTTAATCAACTGCAAAAAAGAAGAGGTGGAAGCCTGTGCCACAGCTGTGTTGTCTCCTGAGGAGCTCTTCAGGACCTGGAGCTAGCAAGCTTGGGGATGGACCCAGCTGAAGCTGAAGAAATGGTCTGCAGGTCATAGGAGCCATGAGGGGGAAGGACTGGCTTCTGTTTTCCTCCCCTTGGAGGAAGGGAGGTAAAAGAACAGTGGGGAGAAGAAGAGCAAGGGCAGGAAGAAGAGTCTGCTGTGTCCATGTCTGGAAACAACAGCCAGAGCATTGAGACAAAGCACTGGCAGACGGAGGACTGATCGTCAGAGCACAGAGTGGGGTCAGGATATGACGCTAGAACTGGATCTGTCACCCACTGGCTGCATGACTTTGAGGAAACTTAGTTTCTATGGGCCTCAGTTTTCTCAAGTATAAAGTGAGGTGATTAACTACATAACCTTTAAGCTATATTCACATATAAATACGACGATATATAAAATGTCATTGTATGATTGGTGACACTACGTTGTGATTGGTTCAACTTTTCGGAGGAGCAGTATGGAAATATGTAACAAGAAGGATCAAAGACTCCACACACACTGTTGTCTTGGAGATCCTACTTTCCTAGACGAAATCTTGAAGAGAAAAGAAGGGGTACATGGTCCTGATTGCACTTCAAGCAAAAGCCTGTGCAGAGGCGAATGGCTCGGTGAACTCTACTAGATATAAACTGGAGGGAGGCTCCTACCCCACTGAAAATGGAATACTCATGTGTGCTTTGAGCACATTAAGTACTGTGGAGCCTAAACAGTGCACACCGAGGAGAGCAGGTATGTGTTTGCTGAGAATGCAGAAAGATGTGAGTAGTTAATAAGCTGTTTGCTGTGTCCCTTTTCTTATAAAGTTGAAATGCAGAATTAAAAATAGAAAGGGATCAGCGTGGGCAATCCTTTTGGTTTCTTCCCAAATAATGAGTTTTAGGTTTAGAGTTACATCATCAACCTGAGTTCAGAGAGGTCCATGAAGGCCATGTTTGGTCAGGATGTATAGGGGCAACCGCAACTAGGGGGTGGGGAGTGGGAACAGCTTCAGGGCACACAAGAACCCTGATGTCTCAGTTAAGGCGCTCCTGAGACTTTGGAAGCCTCACTCCATGGGAAGCCCTCTGGGGCTCTCTTTTCCTTAAGGTAGCTCACTCAGGCTATGCTCAGCAGCAGGGCCCTCTTCTGGAGACCACTTCTAGCTCCTCTTACTGAGCAGGTAAGGAAAGAATCAAGGGCAGGGAAGAAACAAAGGGGAGAAGTTTCTAGAAGGAAGAAGTTTCTAGAAGAAGAAACTTCTTCCTTCAAAAACTTCTAAGGGATTAATGGGCAAAGCCAGTGTCTCCCATCCTAGCCCCCAACCCCTTCCAGCTTTGGAGCCCTGGGCTGGCTTGTTTCCATCCCCACTTCCTGGGCCCCTTCTAGTCAGCTCAGAGGTAGACACAAATAACTGCCTCAACCAGGTGTTTCCCTCAGAAGATAGACGCCTTCAATCCCCTCTCCACTTAGTGAGCTTCAAATAGACAGAGGGTGGGTTCTTTTCAGAGGATGAGATTGCTGGTGATCTTTTCTTTTATATAATTTTGTATGTTGTTGTGTTGTTTGACTCACAAAGAGGATGTGTTAATTTTGTGTTAAGCCTGTGCTGGAAACATGTTTTCATTTTGTAAAAATAAAGACGATCTTACCACCACAACAAGAGTGTACTAAATCATCACTCTCCCTGCTCTTCTCCCCTCCCCCTCAGCTCTGGCACTACTCCTCTGTCACCTGTCCAGGCCCAGAATCCAGAAATAACCCCTGACTTCTGTTGCTTGAGTCCCTCTCACAATTAGTCTCTCTGCTTATTTTTCCTTTTTTTTTTTTGCCTTGGAAAGAAAAGTTTATTTAGGGAAAAAAGGATAAATAATAAAGACTCCCAGGTACATAGTACCTGGGACGGGTAAGAGAGCCAGCCCTGCTTATCTTTCCTTGCTGACACATATAGGCATATAGAAAGCTCTCTTCATTATATTTTAAAAAGATTTATTTATGAATACAATATCTGGGGTATAGACCAGAGGTACAGGGGGTGAAAGGTTTCACTAGAGACAGAATGGGAATCAGAACAGGCAGATCTACTGAAATACACTGCTGAGGGAAGCAGCGGGTGAGTCAGGAGAGGTCGGCTGCACCACATATGTTAGCTCCCTGGCCAGGGTTCCAAATCCTGTTACAGGGGCTGGTGATGGTTTAATAGCACTGAAACTTTAACCCCTTGCACCACCAGGAAGCCCAGACGTTCTTCATTATTCTGTTGCCTTTCCATATCTTCAGCAGGTATTTACTGAACCCCAACCATGCACTAGATAGACATGCAGCAAGTCCCTGACAGTGGTGCACTGTCTCCTCCATAGCTGCTGATCCGCCTCTTCCTGGAGCTTTTATATCCTGACTCTTCCCTTTCTCCCCTCCAATTGATTTACCCATCTCACTTGCCCTTTAAGCTGAGTAGCTCTAGTGAGTGAAAAGGGGTAACCATTAATAACTACAAGAAGACAGGAAGACGATCTCTTGCAGTCCATGATGTTGTTCAATCAGTAGAGTTCCTTTGACCCCAGAATGAAGCCCAGCTTCCTTAGTCCTGCCTTCAGGAACAACTCCAATGAGCAAAGCCCCCTGCTCCACTTTGATGTGTAATGGTGAAGTCATCATAACAAAATAATAAAAGTCAAAATAATAACATTATTATTAAGTGAATTATCTGCTACATTGTAGTTTTTAATTCCTATGAAAGAGGAAAAGGTAGAGCAGAAACTAGGGTGTGGGGTAAGTTGCTGTCTTTCCTAAATGAAAATAAAAGGGAACAAATGAACCACAACTGTCTGTCAAATAAGTCCTTGCATAGCTACAAGTGTCGGAGGTGTGACTCTGGAACAGTGATTTGGCAAAAATCTTAGGAGTGTGTGATTTAAAACAAAGATTTATTCACTATTTTTATTGTTTTATTAACTTTTTATATTGAGGTGGTTTAGATATTCTTTGAGTTGTCTGATAAGGCAAGTAAATAATTGTTTATTTTAACAGGAACCTAGGTTTTAGGAATAGTCAGAGGTAAGGCTAATTGTAGAACCAAAAATTTGGGAAGGAGCAGTGTACTCTTAGAACTGAACTGTGCATGTCAATACAAAGCCATAGTTCTATAAAACATTAAAAATGTATTCCCTTTCCTGCTTTTTTCCTCACTAATGACCCAGTAGCAATATCATGGATCTGGATCATAATGGATCCATACTATGATCATTATGGATCGTAATGAACCCAATGTCAGATTTTAGTTTCTAATGCATTTTTTTTCTTCCAAAAGGAGTCAGGGTTTCTTGGAGCAATGTCTGATTCCATGTCTGGTCTGAGGTAGAAGGGCACAAGGCAGACCTAGAACATCAGTACCTTGCTGGACCAGGAACAAAGTTTAAGTGGTGGGATCATTAAAAATATTGCAAAAATCAGCCTGAAATGTTCCCATGCAAACATCAAAAAGAGAATATTAGTAGACATTAGTCAACACAATAAATTTGGAAAGTCCTGAGTTCACGATACCTAAAAAGAGTAAAAATGAATACAATATTTTCTCAAAGAAGGAGGGTAGAATATAACTATTGTCTAGTTAGTCAATGGTCTGGGAATATATATATATATTTTTTAAAAAAATTTATTATTTTTTTACTTTTTTCTTTATATATATTTGACATCAATTGTGGTCCCCATGGATTTCCTGCCACCACATGGATTTCACCCTGGTGAAAACCAGTGAACCATCACCTCAAATATATATATATATATTTTTTTTTAATCTATAAATATGTATTTATATATATATATATATAACATATATATCCCTATCCCTCCATCTCCACGATTTTCTGTGTGCCGCCTTATTTTCTCGCCCAACTTTCTCTGTGTTGGGACCTTTCAGTTTCTTTTGAATTTGGCCTGACTCAACCCTTCAGGGAACTTTAGCACCTGCTTCTGCAGTTCACCTGGACGGGACCTCATTGCGTGCGCGGGTGTCTGGCGCCACCTTGTGTTAGGTGCTGGGAAAATTCCCTTTACTGGCTTATGCGAAACCCGGGACTTCCTGGATAGAGGAAAACCAGAGAAGTTTCCTAGAATGAGAACTCCATTACAAATGTCCATGGGCTTGGCTTCTAACAAACTTTCCCTGTATTTAATAGACTTATAATTTAGTGGTCGCTTCCCCATCACAGTTGCTCTATCTGTCCCAGCAAGTCCAAAGGCTTCACTCTGTGCCTCTCCCTCTGTCCCAAGGGCTTTGCCTCACTCTCCTGTCTTTCTCTCATGCTGCTCTTGACCATCTAATAGAAGAGTTTTTTCATTTCACTCCCCCGTATGTCCTATTTCTGGAGCCTATCCTTGGACTAAGCAGACTTTCTGGGGGCGTACCTTAAGCCACCCATAAATCACTGTGGAGCCAGGTTTGAACTTTGAAATTGGCACAAAAGAGTTGACCCCAAATTAGTTTTCTCTCGCTGATTTATAGGACCCTCAGTTGTTCAATTAGCTAATAAAAAACAACAACAACAAAAACCCTGGAAATACCCATTCTTGCCAGAGGGCGCACACACACACTTGGGAGGAAAAGGCTCATGAAAGGAAGTCAAAGCCCTTCCTGCCCTCTGCAGAGGTGGTCGAGCCCTTCTTGGGTACCAGCAAGAAGCTCTGAGAGCCAAAGTATGTACTCTGCAGCTGTGAAGGGAGCACATATCCCTGGTCCCTCCACCAGACCCCACTAGGGAAATCTTAAAAATACTTAAAAAAAAAAACAACCCCCCCCCCTCCAAAATAAAAAAAAGTGGTTGCTGGAAAAATGAATGCTGAAGCTCTACATTCTAATCTTGTACTTGACTTGTACTCATTTATGAAGTGGCCACAGGCCTCCAAATTTCCTGGAAATGCTAGGCTGTCTACGAACTGCCTCCGTGTAAGACGGAGCCTACAAACATCACCTTGGTGTCTGGCCTCAGGAGGGTCAGAAGAAGGGTCCTCCTGGCATGCTCTGGGGAGAAGCCGGGACATAGAAATTGTGTGACTGGTGATTCTGTACAACATCTAGATGTGCTGATATTTTCATTTAAAATTGGCATTGCACAATGCAAAAAGGAGTGGTAAGTTTACTTATAAGTAAGAAATTTAATCTTTCTTCACTTAAAATCTCATTAAACCACAAATAAAAACAGAAATAAAAGAAACACAGTATCTGCTAACTTCCAGTGGTTTTTGAAACTTGGGACTGAAGCATCTCAATGTGAACAAACATCTTTCATGTTACAGTAAGTGTATATTTTCTCATTAAATTCAAATTGGTAAGAACACAAGGGAATATGGTGATGATTCACGATGATATAGTGGTAGGAGAAGTATGGGGACAACACCTCAGGGTGGGAAACCAATACTGAACAAGAAAGTAAAAATAAATAAAGAAAATAAAATGTTATAAAAAATAAAAATAAATTAAGATTGATTATTTGAATTTTTAAAAACTATGAATACTTATAAAGTGTTTAGGAAAAATATTTGCAACTATTTAATTTAATGAGGACATATTATTCATTTAATTTTTTACACCATTTTTTGAACTAATGTATTTTATATCCTTCTGTAGTAAATCATAACTCTTAAGTATAGGCCTTAAAGCCACAGACAGTGGTTCCTATTTGAATTGTCTTCTGTAATAGATTTCAATAAAGTTGGACCAACTAAAACAAACACCATAACAAATCTAAGAAGGGATCACAGAAGTGAGGAAAGAGATTTCTATGTAAAAGACTTTTTTAATGTCAATTTTTCTGCTTTGTGGCCAGGGACCTCCAAATTGTGTAGCCAGCCCCGCCTGTGGTCAATATGTATAGCCAAAGAAGGAGATGGAGGAGTTAAGAATTAATCCTGAGTCTAGGCCCTAAGAAACTTGGAGAATGACAGATCCTGAGTGGCCTCTGCTTGGGGACATGGACAATGAATCTATTTGGGAATGCGTTATTTTGGGGGAGCTGAAGGTCCAGAGGCATTAGGAGAAGCAGTCTCAGAGCATGGGGCCCATCCTTGCAGTGGGTGGGACTGGCTGAGTGGCGGGAGGTAGGGAGGTGTGAGCAGAGGATTGAGGTCAACCAGAGTCTGTTCTCTCTTCATTCTTGAAGTTTCCTAGAACTTCAGGGAGATGAACTACAGGAGAATGGGGTTGTCAGCATCATGTGTTATACAGAGAAGAGGTCACTGGGCTTGGCAGAAGGACCATGTTAACAGCAGGGGCTGGAGTGATGAGAGGGAGGGTGGTAGCCCATTCCTTCTGAAAGCATGGATTCAGGAGAAAAGTATCAGGAACCAAGGTCAAGAGTGTATGCATTTTACAAATTTATACAAACTAAAATCCAGGGAGCATGTATGGAAATTGTTATTGAGGCTGACAGATGATGTGGGAGGAACATAAATTTATTGATATAGGTTCATTTTATAGAGACTCTGCATTTATATTACAGATCAAAGAGTTGGAAGGGCTCTAATAATTTGTTTGGTTGACTTAAATATGGACCAAAGGGTAACCCACAGTGAGCAAATTAGATATGTTTGATCTGCTTTGGTTTAGTGTAGAGAAAGGGATTTAAAGGCTGAGGGAAATGCTATGGTAGATTTGTCATTTAAGATCTCCTCCCCCCTGTGATGTAAACAGTAAAGATTTTTACTGTTACTGTGGAAAATAAATTTGTGTGGGAAACCCCAATATCCTTGAAGAACTCAATGCTTTCTCTTTTCTGTAAGGCAGACCTTATAAGTGGGAATTGCAGTTACTGGACTGGGAAACTTAAATGTGATGGGAGTAATTGGATTCTGGGATGGCAGAGTGAAGTGGTGACATTCAGCTGCCAAAGGTAGGGGAGTGTGGTTATTACTGTTTAATCAACAACCATAATCAACAATCAGAATAGTTTGATTTGTGAGACCAGTGGGTAGTTAATCATGGTGTTCTTAGAAGTAAAAGAGGGTGAGAAAAAATATTATTAAAATTCAGAAGCCAGATTATGCTCAGTGAAATAAGCCAGAAAGAAAAGGAAAAATATAGGATGGTTTCACTTATAGGAGGAATGTAGAGGAAACAAATAAAGGACTAAAGAAAAAAATTAATTACAATAAGCTGAAAATCAAAATCAACAGACAACTATAAATCTGAGACATTCCCTAGGGGAGGAGGCAGGAGAAGGAACAAAATGGGTGGGAAGAGCGCAAGGGACTGTGGTGATGGTGCGCGGGTGCATGGGTGATAGGAATTTCACAGGGACGAGAAATATACATCATTAAAATTAAAAATAAATATTTAAAAAATAATAAAATTCAGGAGCCTTATAAGTCAATGAAATTGTTAGAGCTCCTGTAGTATGGGTATGTTGCACATCCCTTCCAAGGCGAAGGATAGTATCTGGCTGTGCCCATAACTGAAAGAGAGGCGCATTGCCTTGTTGATTGACCATTTTGGATTTTGGAAGCAACATGTTACCCATTTGGGTATGTTACTCTAGCTCATTTACCAGGTGACCCCAAAAGTTGCTAGTTTGAGTGGGCAGAGAAACAAAAGAGGACTCTACACAGGCCACTGTTCAAATGGCTTTGCCGCTTCGCTCATACGACCCTGCAGATCCAGTGTTGCTTGAAGTGTCAGCTAGAGATAGAGCAGAGGGAGATGCTGTCTGGAGTTTTGGCAGGGCTCTACACAGGAGTTGCAGCAAAAAGCCTTTAGGAATTGGGAGCAAAGCCCTGGCACTCTCCACACAGCTACACTCCTTTAGAGAAACAATGCTTGGCCTGCTGCTGGGACTCAGTAGAGACTAAACTCTTAGCCACCAGTTACCATGTGATCCAAGCAGCCTACCATAAACTGGGTGTTGTTTAATCTTCCATACCTTAAAACCGGGTACACAGAGCAACACCCATCCTAGAGTGGATGTGATATATATGTTTGTATGTATTTATATGACCAGACCTGAGCAGTACTGGAAGGTGCATGTAAGTTTTGTGGAGTGGCCTAAATGCCTTGACCCCTAGTCTTGCTATAGTACCTTCTCTCTCCCAGCCTGCTCCTGACCTCATGGGGCATTCCCTATTATCAGTTAACAGAGGAAGAGATAACTTGGGTCTGGTTTATAAGTAATTGTGCGTGATGTGCATTCACTACCCAAAGGTGGACAGCTGTGACACTTTAGCACTGCAGGACATCCATGAAGGCCAGTGGTGAAGGAGAATCCTCCCAGGGGCAGGACTTCGAGTAGTTTGCCTGGTTGCTCACTTTGAAGGGAAAAATGTCCAGATGTGCAATTATATGCCCATTCATGAACTGCTATCATTGGTTTGGTGAGATGGTTTAGGGACTTAGAATGAATATGATTGGAAAATTAATGACAAGGAAACTTGGGGAAGAAGTATGTCCATAGGTCTCTCTGAATGCTCAAAAAAAAAATATGTGAAGGCATTTATGTCCATGTAAATGGTCACCGAAGGGTGACCTTAGCAGAGGATTTTTTTTAAACATTTATTTATTTATGCATACAAGTATAGGCCAGAGGTATGGTGGGTGAGAGGATTCACCAGAGAGAGACTGGGGAACAGAACAGGCAAAATGACTGAAATACACTGCTGAGGGGAACAGCAGGTGAGGCAGGAGAGGTCTGTTATGCCATGTGCGTCACCTCCCTGGCCAGGGATTGAACTCATGCTGCAGTGACTGTGGATACTTTTATATTGAGGTGCTTAACCCTTTGTGCCACCAGGCAGGCCCAACAGAGGATTTTTATAATCAGCTAAGATGATCTGTCCTGTGGATACCAGCTAGTTCCTTCTTGCTCTGTTCCGCTATCATTGCCCAATGGATTCATGAGCAAAGAGGCCAATGTGGCAGAAATAGAGGTTATAAATGGGCTCAGCAACATGAACTTCTGCTCACCATGGCTGACCTGACCATAGTCACTGTTGGGTGCTGTCATCAAAGAGACCAACATTGAATTCCTGATGTCGCACCATTGCTGGGAAATGTTTATTTAACTGAGGCAGCTACCGGTGGCAGGTTGACTTTAATAACATTAATTCTTCCAGCCAATGGATATGAAATATCTTTCCATTTCTTTGTGTCTTTTAATTCTTTCACCAATGGCTTATAGTTTCCACTATATGGTTCTTTTACTTTTTTTTTTTTTAAAGATTTATTTATGCATACAAGCACTGGGGTACAGGTCAGAGGTGTGGGGGGTGAGAGGATTCACCACAAACAGAGCGGGGAGCAGAACAGGTAGAATAATGGAAGTACACTGCTGAGGGGAGCAGCGGGCACAGCAGGAGAGGTCTGCTGCACCATGTGGGTCCCCTCCCTGGCCGGCAGCAGGGATTGTACTCGTGCTGCAGTGACTGAGGTTTGCTTCATAGTGCGTTGCTTAACCCACTGCGCCACCAGGGAGGCCCTCTTTTACTTTTTGATTAAATTTATTCCTAGATATTTTATTCATTTTGATGTGATAGTTATCTTCCACATGAGTGAATCATATAGTGTTTGTTTTTCTCTGTCTTACTTATTTTGCTTAGTACTATACCATCTTGCCTATCTATATTATGCAATAAGTTTTTGCGTATTATTTTGTAACTTGCCATTTTATTGTATTCATTTATTCTTTCTACTGACTTTTTGGTGGAGTCTTTGGGGTTTTCTATGAAAAATGTCATGTCATGTACATATAGTGATGATTTTACTTCTTCTTTTCCAACTTGGAAAATAAGCCTTTTATTTCCTTTTCTAGACTAAATTCCCTGGCTAGAACTTCCAATACTATGTTGAATGATAATGATAAGAGTGGATATTCTGGGCCTTCCTGATTGGTGCAGGGATTAAAGTCTCAGCACTATCAAGCATGCATGATTTCAATCCCAGCCAGGGAGCTGATGCACATGGCCAAGCAGACTTCTCTTGTTCTGCCCTTTGCTCCCCTCAGCAGTATATCTCAGTAGATCTTCCTGTTCTACTCCCCACTCTGTCTCTGGTGAATCCTATCACCACCTGCACCTCTGGCCTACATCTGAGTTCTTGTATGAATAAATCTTTTTTAAAAAGTGGACATTCTTGTCTTATCCTGATCTTAGAAGTAAAACTTTGAGTTTTTCATTATTGAGTATGATTTTAGCTTTAAGTTTTTTATATATGGTTTTAATTATGTTAGAATACATTTTTTTAAAATTTTTTTTATTAGTTATATTTGACATCATTTGTAGTCCCCAGGGAGTACCCACCACCATTTCACCCGTGCACCATCACCTCAGTCCCTTGTG
>JAGFMF010011575.1:40475-54357 GCA_019455555.1 Galemys pyrenaicus
GTGTGTATGTACCACATCTTCTTGATCCAGTCCTCTACTTTTGGGCTTTTGGGTTGTTTCCAAGTCTTAGCAATTACAAATAGTGCTGCGATAAACATAATTATGTTAGAATACATTGAGACCAGGAGATTATTAAACTTTAATAGGTAGTTATGAACATATTGCTGTTAGAAATATAAAGGCTATGTACTAAGTTAGATAAACAGGTTAGACTAGCTGATGAAAGATGAATGAATTAAAAGAGAAATTGCATATAACATAGCACTAAAGATGAAAAATGAAAAATTTTAATATGAAATTGAATCATGGAAATGAGATTAAATTCTAGCTCACATTTGAGAGGATTCCCAAGAGAGAAAACTAGTGAGAACATGGGAGAGGATATGACCAAATTTTCCATAATTGAAATAAAATTCCAATTTTGAAAAGTCTACTGTGATGAAGGTGAAGCGATTAAAAACAAAAGAAAATGCAAACTCTCTCTCTCTCTCTCTCTCTCTCTCTCTCTCTCACATAAGCATGACTCACTGGCAACAGAAAAAGGATCCAGTGTCAGTAAAAGTCACACCCCATCATATTCTTATCAAAAGAACCTCCCTAACACCCTCGCCCCAGGGCTCTTGATGTCTCCTGCCTTCCTTGATCCAAGGAAGGGTCATGTGATTGAAGGTTTGCTAATCTTGTTCTAGATCCTTCTTTCTCCATAAATAGGTTAAATAGATCTTTCCTTAATTCTTTAAAAAAGTCTTTCTTCTGCTTCAGGTCCACATGTAGCTTGTGACTTAGGGTTGAGGTGTATGATAGAGAAGAGTGGCTTACTCCAGGAGTTTCTCTAAGTGTTAAAATTTGACTCTGTAACTGAGTCCTTGCTGATTCAGTTCTTCTAGAAGAGGCAATGATGGAGACAGGATTGACAAGCATGGAGAAACAGCAGATTCTCCTTTTATGTGACACGTTCTAATTGCTGATATATTGTATAACTCACACAAGTAATGTTTTCAAAGGATGTATGGAAGAGGAAGGCGACTAATAAGATAGATTTGGCTATCTTCTCAACTTTAAATTTTTAGACTAAGTGAATTTATATCCAAAAGGAATGCATGCTTTTTTTTTTTTTTTTGTAAAAAGTTCAAGCACTATAGAAGGATATGCAAAAAGTTCCTCCTTTCCTTCCTTTCCTTCCCTTCACTATAGGTGTGAGTTTTGTTAATATTTGGAGTGTTTCCCTTCTTCCCAATCCCAGGATAGATCAAGCTGAGGAGGAGGAAGAGGGAAGAGAGTGAGGAAGTAATGGAAGAACAGTCAGGGCCTCCTGTGCTCTTACTTGGGCTCTTACTTATCTATAACATAGAGGGTATCATGGAAAAATAAAGATAAAGTCTGGGGGCTCAGGAGCAGAGGGGTCAATGACAGACTCCTGTGTGGAGATTTGGGGATTATACAGTTTCCGCTTAAAATATGATACAAGGTAGGCTCCTAAGTGTAAAGACCAAGGCAAGGAAAGAAAACTGAATTTATTAAGTTGAGGTATAAAATGCCTAATTTTATTTAGGATTGACCATGGCTGTAAGTTTACAAATATATGTGCACTTTTAAGATTGTTTCCATTTCTTTTGCTCTTCCAAATACCTGTGCAATGACTGTCTCTGACGATATGTTTGACTATCTAGGGAGGATTCCTAAGTCAGAGGGCTTGTGCACCATAAAGTTGGATTCTGTGTGTGATTTTTTACTCCATTTACCTTTCTCCACGACCTGGCTTTACCCTGAGATGGGATGAAAGAGTTAAACGTGAAGTATGGGTTTGTTTATCACCAAAAGGTGGGGAAAGGTGAGTATTTGTTTCCCACTCTGTCCTCTTCCTGGATATTTGTAGATAATCCAGCTTGGTGGCATTGTTTCGCTTTTCTGAGTGAGCCTTCCCGAGGAGCCGCCTAAGCCAACTGAGTTCTCGAAAACGCCACTAGGTGTCAATCTAAGTCTTGGCTGGAGCCAACTCCAGGCTGTCCTTAATTTGGTCCGGTCCCGGTGGAGTCTCAGCATCCTCTCCCGCAAAATAACAAATGTTCGTCGTGCAGGGCAGTTTCTTCCGGACGGACTCCAGGGAGCTGTGCAGTTTGCATACGAGGCCGAGGGAGCGAGGGGTTTCTGATAATGATATTCAACGGCTGAAAGAGTCGCTCACAGGCAGAGCAGGGGTCTCTCCCAGCGTTGATATATGAGATTATTATGGAGAGCTAATGCAGGCCAGGCGATGCTGTCGGAGGGCTGCGCACGCGGGCTCCTGTGTGAATTGCTAGGCCTGGCAGAGGGTGGTGGCTGCACAGCGAGAATGAGAGGATGGAGGGCCAAGCACTCTCAGTCCGCTCTCAGCCCAAAGGATCCGGCCTTTTTGGGCTGCAAGGGAGGCTAGATGCGGAGGAGCTTGCGTGGAAGGCAGAGCACACCCCCAGGGAGGCAGAGCCTCAGGGAGACAGGAAGGGCTGCCACTTGGTCGCTACTCTGAATTTAAGACTCTAGAATGAATTAGTATTAAATTTATGGAGAGGCATTCTTCAGTCCACGACTTTATGAAGACGACAAAGGGTCAATGGAGGAGAGGACTCTGGACGAGAACTCAGCAAGGTTCCTCTGCAGTAGACCTCTAAGGGCTGGTGGGAGGGCAGCCAGGGAGCTGGTAGACCCTCTCTCCCGCTAAACAGGGATGCCGGTAAAATAGTTTAAGCCGGTAAAATTTCTTCTTTAAGCCTTTTTCAGGGCCTGCTTTATTTAGATGGTAATTTTTTTTTAAAGATCCTTATTATGTTTGAATCACATCAACAACTGGAAATAAATTCTATCCCTTTGCTTGAATGTTTCTACTTACCTGTGTGAGTCCTCACAGGCTCTGACTAAAGGGACTGGCTCCATCCCACCATCAGATATCCCACCATCAGGCTGTTCAAGACCACAGGCAGTTTGTTCTTACTATGGGCCCTGCCACAGGGCACCCTTTGCCATGTCTGGTCCTATCTGGATGGCTGCAGAGTAGATTCTTATTCTGGTATCAAAGTTATTAACTCAGTGTTTGCTCAGCGTTCGGCTCAGCTGTCACCCCCGGAGCACAGCACAGGCTTCGACAGGTTGCGTTCTCCCCTCAGAAGGCCTTAGAACTTAGATCTTGGGCTTTTCTTTGGCTAGAACCTGAGCTCCACCCCAGATTATGCTCCTCTTTTCACAGATCATTCTACCCTGACAGCTTTCTTAGCCTCAAGTCTGTATCTTAGAATCTTTCTTCCCAGAAAATCCTGGCTCCTCCTACAGACTGCCCGCCTTTCTCCCAAGCACTGCAGATCTAGGGGTCTCACACAGGGGCATACTTTCACCCCACACAATCCTGTTATTCTACAGGGTTTCAGTAATAGGCATTGTCTACCTTGTATCCAAGTGGGGCCTTAGCATCTTCTTTCAGAATATAAGCTGTCTAATAAAAATAAATTGAGGTAAGCAAAATTAACTAAGGTTGTTAAAGAATCAAAAGGGAGGACTGAAGCCTGGGAACAGCTTCTGGTAGCTCTAGGAAAGTTGCCTGGACTTTGAACTTCATAGTGGGGTTTATGCATAATTATTTTGAGGATTTCTATAGGGGCAAAGAAAATTTGGGTAGAGATCAGTTAATGTATGTAGCTGATGTTATCTGTGCATTGACAAAAAAGAAAGGATTGTTAATATTAACCTTATAATCTCCTGGGAACTGGGAATTTTAGCAACATCATCAACCTGAAGTCTGTCTTTCTTAGACGTTATTGATTTGCTTGTAATTAGTTGTTTTCAGGTGCTGCAACTTCTTCACAGGACTCGGCCTCTTGGTTTGCGCCCCTTAGTTGAGATTGGGGTGGGATACCATCTTAATTGTTGATTTTCCGTTAACAGTGTGTTATATGAGGGCTGAGTTAGTGTAACCAAGAGGGGTTCTTCAAAGACCCCAAGGTAGCTTTCTATCCTTAACCAGTGGAATTAAAGGCATCTGTTTAAAGACATTCTGATTAAAAGGTATGCTCAGTTTTGGACTCACCTTAGACCTGTTACTTTTATTGTTGATGGAAAATGCTTCATGTTTATACCTTCAGATGTTTAAAATAGATCTTCAAATACTGACTGGAGTGATTCCTTTGGCAACATTTGTAGCAAGTTCTCTCTGAGTAAATGAGTGCTGGTTCTTGCTTCAGGACTTGGCAGAATGATGGGAGAGGCCTGCCTGTGCTTCCTCCTGTCCCCCTGCTTACTTTCTTCCTCTTATTCGCTGGCCCCTCCTGAGCACTCAGCCTGTTTTGGGGCTCTGGGAGTTGGGTCTCCTGCTCTGCTCAGTGTTCTCTGCTGTTGCAATCTACTGTTAGAGGGACATTTTAAACTATGTTGGGTAGGTGAGGCTTCCTCTTGGTTCTGGAACAAAACACAGGTAATGTGGCACTTTCTCTGAGACACCATTAAATATGCTAAGGGAAGTGTGTGTTTGTGTATGTGTGTGTGTGCACGTGCTCATGCACACCTATGTGTATTGGGATTCCTGATTTAATCATTCTATGTTTAGTCTCTATGCTCATATTTATAACAATATAAATATGGTTCATGGGGCAATGGGGCTAGTACAGAGGTGAGAGGGTCAGGGAAAGCTGGAAATACATGAGGTATAGACTGGAGAGAATTCTGATGATCTGGATCAAGTTCTGGAAAACATCTAAGACTCCTTCCTAGAGTTCACTCCTGTCCAGGACTTGTAAACTCATTTCTGTTAGAAGGATCTGAACTCCAGAAGTAGAATGCTGGCCATTAGAGCAAAAGCATAGTTAAGCCAGGAGAGGGGTGCACAGGGCTGGTGAAGAGATCCCACTGGGAGCATTGCCAGCTTCCCTCCACATGTTCCCACTCAGCCCTTATGCACATTTGAAATTGGAGCTGTTAGCACACATCCTTCTGGGGCAGATGATGAAGACAACTCTTGGCCAATGCCACCAAGGGCACATGTTCCTTTTGGAGGCCTGCCTCTCCAGGCTCCATCCATGTGTGTAGGTACACCTTTCTAGGGCTTTCTGACAAGTAACTTTCCATGTTCAGGGAAGAGTCCTTCCTCTCAGAACCAACTCTATTCTGAATTCTGGTCTTTCCTTTCTTGCTTTCTTTTTCTTTTTAAAAGATTTTATTTTTTTAAAAATTTTTAAAAAAATGATTTATTCACTTATTCACACAAGAGCTGGGGCACAGGCCAGAGTTCAGGGAGGTGAGAGGATTCACCAGACAGAGTGGGGAGCAGAACAGGCAGACCGACTGAAACACACTGTTGAGGGGAGCAGCGGGCGAGGCAGGCGAGGTCTGCTGCGCCAAGTGGGTCCCCTCCCTGGCTGGGGATTGGACTCGTGCTGCAATGGTTGCAGAAGCCCCACAGTGTGGTGCTCAACCCCTTGTACCACCAAGGAGGCCCCTGGATTCTGGGCTTTTCTTGGAGGTAGATACTCAGCCAAAACTCATGTGAGACCTCCAGTCAATGTCTCAGTAGCTCCCTGATGAGGGAAGAAGCCCAGTAGTGTTGAGAGGACTAACGTGATGATAGGCCTGTTTATTAGGCATTGTATGCTTATGACCAGTAGAGATGACGTCACTGGTTATTCACTCCTCTCCAGACCTCTCACTAATAGGGACACTAAGGTCCAGAAAGGTGGATCCTCTTAACTTACCTGGGCTTCTTTAGCTCCAGGGGCCCTTGGATGTGGCCCTGGCTAGCCTGTTTGGTGTCATCACTGGCTGTCATTCAAGTTTCTGCCTTACCAGATCCAGGAAAATGGGAAAGTATATTATTGTCCTATCACTGCCTTCAGGTGAACATTCCCAGACAGTTTCCCACAACTCTGAACTTCTCCCACAACTCCCAGGCAGGTCAAGATCTCCAAAGAAGGAACAGATAACAACGAACCATTGACTTCTATTGGAACAAGTGTCAGGTCAAGCTGCCTCAGTTTCCCTAGATTAATCAGTGCCTGGGTATTAAAAAAAGAATGACCCAGATTCACATCACTGCTTGTCCTTCTCCATTCCAGTTCAAAAATTTGCTTATCAAATTTCTCCTTTTTGTGTGTGTGTGGGATAAGGAATACTCCATATATTTTAAACAATAATGGGAGGGTAGAATCCCAAGAGGCAATATTTAACAAGTTCTTTCAGCTCAGGCATCATGTCCTTTAAGTACTGCTGAATCATGATTGACTATGGAAAAGTCCATTTGGACAAACTCATAAATAGACTAACACATATTTCATGTTCCAGCTTTATTCTTTGAGAATAAGATGTGGTATGACTTGAATCTAGAGTGAATTTTTTTTCTTAAAAAATAAAAAATGACATCCTGTGGTCTCTCCCTTTTTTATATTTATTTTATTTTTTTTAACCATAAGTACAATACACACCGATAAAAAAGATGTACGCCGCATGTATCTGTGATAATAGCCATGGCAGAGACAGTCTAAGGGATATTAACAACAGACTTATCTATGCAGCAGCACCTTATGTAAGATGCATTTTCCTCTAGAGCCAAGCAGCAAAGAATCCACCTTTGCAAGTAGATAAGTGGCCCCTGGGCCCATGTGCAGCCCCATGCTGGACCCAGGGCAGAGGGCGTTTTCTCACCCACATAATTGACACAAGGGTAGGATTTTCATTTAGTACAACAGAAGCTAAAATGTAAATTGGCACTTGAGGCTGTGTAGTCTGTGTAGTCTGGCTGTACTAATGTCATATATCATGGAACTCACGGTATGTTCACTGACATCTTTCTTTTCTCTGGGGGAGAAGTGTGCTTTCTGCCACTGTCCACCTGACAAGTCTGGATTGACATCCATGTGGCAAGTGCACATGGTGTATTTAAGTTTCGCTTGAGTTTAGAAATTCAAGACTTCTTTTACGCCCACATTTCCAGCAGTAATATAGTGATGAGTAATGACAGAAAGCTTGGTTGAAACTAATGGGACAGTCACAGTCTTTCCTTCCTGGAGGACAGGATCTCATTAGAGTGTCACACAGGGATCATCAGGGAAAGCTGGTCCCTTTCATCCATGTGATTCTGTGCCATAACACCAGGCATCTCCAGCCCACCCCCCACCCCCTTGTCAGTCCCATATCTTATGCCAATCTTGCATACCAGCAACTTTGACCCTTCTTGTCTTCCACATTGTCCTGGAGCCTAAATACATGAGGAGGAGAACTTTTGATAAACCCTGAGGAATGCCAGTGTTTAAGGAGAGAAGAATCTTCCAAGGGGACTGATAACAAACAGAGAAGAGGAAAGAAAAGTAGGAATAACTTCTGAAGCATCTGTGAAGAAAAAGAAGGGCATGGTTAGAAGAATTAAATGCCTGAAGAATTGTCTGTCTCTATTTGTACTTTTAAATGAGTGCTCAGGCTATCTCAAATAGATTAATAAATTAATAAAAAAATCAAATGCTAAGTGAAAAAAAAAGTGTTAAATGTCACAAGATTCTAAACCTTTTTGCTTTTGTTCTGATGTCAGGAGCAGTTCTGGGCAGTGAAAAAGTAAATATCTTTTTGGAAATTCAGTAACACAAATCTGGGACAGGAATTAGGTGAGGGAACATATAAGCATCCTCCCAGTAGAAGCCAAGGAGTATCATTTGTTAACATCAATGATGAAATACATATGGGCACAAGAAATAAGTTGTAAGTGATTTCAACTAGCTTCTCTAGTTGAGCTTCTCAAGGTCAAGGCTGGTGTTTTATTCATCAACCTATTTACAACCTAATTGTTTAGTGCCTGGCATTCATTCATTCTTTCCACAAATCTTTGTTGTGCATGTCTGTGCCAGGAATATAATAGACATTTTATCTATTTATCTGTCTGTCTCTCTTTAAAGAATTAAAAGCACTTTTACCATTTTTACATGTTCTGAAATCATGCATCTGAGAAACTCCAGATTTGCTTGGTTGACAATCTTCTAGAATGAATGGGAAGAAAAGAAAGAGTGCTTTGAAAGAAAGGTATTTTCTACTTGTCAACGAAGATGCCCAGATTTTGATCAAGTATTGAATAGTGTGATGAAAAAAAAAAGGTTGTTGTAGGATAGATCCATACAAGCTAAACTTGTTATCTGTGAGCAATTATAAAATAAAACACAAGGATAGCCCTTGCTGAAAAATCTAAGCATAAGGACCTCTGTGACATTGGATTGGATATGTTCCTGAGTGAAGGGAATGCCTTGACTCTTTCAAGGCACAACCCTGAAATCAGAGCAATCTGTACTGATACATTTGTTCCCCCAAATTTGATTCAAATTGGACCCTGAACTTTTGACAAAGGGAAACAAACTCCCTCCCTCAGATTCATTATGGAAAGAAGAAAAGGGAAATTATGTAATAGACATGTTCTTTTGGAGATTCTGGGAGCCACAGGACAGAAACCTTGTGGATAGCATGCTTTAATTGGGTTGAAAATACACTGGAGTGTTTCTGTGTCCATAGGAAGCCCTCTAGGCTGGACACAGCCTGGCTTTGTGAGAGCTGATTAAGATGCAAAGCAAAGCAGTAATGCCAGCTTGTTCATAGAGCTTGTCTCACCTCTGTCCCCTCAACTCTGCCTAGGCTCGTTCCTAAGTGTGAAAGTTCTGATTGTTATCTTGGTTACAGAATCCCATTCCTTGTCTGTTTTCTTTTGCCCTTATCCTCACATTTCTTTGAATGTCCTTTCATGGGACGCCTTGATCTGCTCCCAAAGAAATGCAATTATCAGAAATCAACCTCTCTCACCCATTTCTGCCCTAAGCAGCTTTTGCCCACTGGTGAATTTCACATTGTACTGAGAAAGTCAGCAACTAATACTAATAACAATAAAATATGTTTGTATTTTTTAGATGACTTTTTCCACTGGGGACTCCCTGGTGAGAACCAGGCGCAGAGCAGAGTGAGTGTGTATATGAGCTGGAAACAGCGAGAAAGAAAACCTGGCTGGCTGAAGCCTTTCCTTGACAGCTAATTTCCATTTTTTGGTATCAAGGGGTCTGTGCTAGTAATTGGCATGCAGATTGTGTCTGATGGGCCTGTTATACAGAATAAAGGAATCTGCTAGTTAGAATAAGCCAACCTCAGGCTGATGGATGGGGCATAAGGAGGTCATTGCAAAAGAGAAATTGCGTGTGTGTGTGTGTGCATGTGTGTGTTTCTCAAGAATTCCTATCTCTCCCTTCTCCCTCTTTATCCAGCAAACTCTAATCTTTCATATTGCATTGAGACAAATGTTGCTCTATTTCTCTTCTCTTCTGTTTTTCCCTTGAAGGGATATTTGATGGAACCCACTCCAGGTTTTAATAAAGTATGAGGGCAAAGCAGAAATTAAAGCAGTGTCATGGTTTGTTAGCAGTCCAGGATCTTCTAGGATGAGCCCAGGCTACAAATTATACTCTGGAATTAATTGACAGAAAGTAGTTCTGTTCATTATTCTTAATCCAAAGGCTTGGGTGGAAGCAGGTTTGGGATATCAATAGCAAGATATGTATTGTCAATGTGTTTAATTAGGTATCTGTTTTCTTGACCCCTCCCCTGTCAACTCCCTCCTCTTCCCCCCATGCCTTGATTAGGTAGGGGTACTATTGTATTATTTGCTGCTATCTCTTAGGTTAGCTGGCATTTGTAGGCATCCTTCTAAAAGCAGGGTGTTTCCAATTCAGGTGATAACCAGAGTCACAAGATTCAATAGCAAGGCTTCCTAGAGCCTTGGAAAGTTGAAAGAGAGATTAGCACCCTTTGCTAAAGCTGTATTGAAACCAAAGGAATTACACTGTTAACTTATTTATACAACATATAGGTGTTACGTCTACTACTAAGTTTAGGGTAAAACTCAAAGAAACCTAAGAACATGTGAAGAGTCCACTAGCTTCTGCTTACTCAACCCTGGCTCCTCCTCTTAAACTAGAATAGATGCTATTGACTCTTGCTTGCCTTGTTGGTATGTGTCTTAATAGTATTTATAAAAAGCTTGGGAATTTCACACTCTCAGTCAGTGCTTACCTTTCCCTAAGATCCTAGAACCGGTCTCTTTGTATGAGGGAGAAAGTGATTTTATTCTAGGGAGGGCCTGAGTTTGTCTTTCCTGGCATGAAAAGTAAGCATCCTCTTTGCTGGTCCCAGAAATCCTAGGCTGAACCTTTCCCAGTTAGATAGCAGTAATTTTCTCCTGTCCAGCTCCCTTTAGTCTGACTATATAACCTGAGTTTATAACCTTGAGTGAGAGAATTTTTCAATTCCCACTACAGCATATGTGGGCCTTCTGACAGTTTTCTGGACTTGTATCTAATAGGATATTTCACAACAAGGTGTGTGAGGCTTTTAAAGAGACTTTCTCTAAAAAAATTCAAACAGGGCATTACACTATTTAAAAAAGTGATAGATGAGTTCTTATAGGAAACTATTTTCCTATTTTTCAGAAGATATATTCGGTGGGTAGGTATTAGCAGGATTTTTAAGCCTTTTCTTTGTCTTCCGAACTTTCTGGAAGGTGTCAGGGCATTGGTTATCTCTTCAGCACATTTCTTCCCTTAAGGCTGCCTTAACAGCCTCTGAGACATCCCAGAGTGTTAAAGATCTTAGACTCCTTTTGTTTTACTCTGCAAGCAAATGTATGTATAAGTAGATACATATGCCCACTTATATACATATATTTTAAATTTTACTAACTCTTAAAAATGGAACCAATGGCTTTCAATTTTTTTTTTTTTTTTGCCTCTGATAACAATGAGAACATTGTACTGTACACAAGTGGTACTAGGAATTAGAACCAAGGTGATAAAGGAAGAGTGAGGAATTGGAAACTAAGGAGCAAGAGGGAGTGGCAGATGACAAGGAAGAGAAAGGAATTAGAAGGAAGAACAGGGAACACAGCTGAGAGGGGAAGGCCATCTCCTTAACCCCGTTCTCTTTTTGAAGGCTGCCAGCTTCTCTGGGACTTGCCAGGGAGGTCCCACTGTTTCAGGACATTGTTGCCACGCAAGCTTGGGTTAAAGAGGAGGCGATACACGTCTCTTCTTGCATTTCATTAAGCATAGTCCCCACTTAATGCCCTCCCTTCTGAGGAGAAACCTCCTTCCTTTCTGCCAAGAATAGAAGAGGGTCTTTGTTAGCTGATGATACCGAGAACACTCTGTCTGTCTCTCTCTCTCTAAGTACATCAGTATCTGGGAGTTTTTGCTTGGCTATGAGAAAAACATAGAGATTTTTTTAGTGTCAAGACAGTATAAAATGGAAGAGGAAGAGAACATGTGAGTGGTGTGGTGTCTGCTTGAGCCTCAGCTCAGTAGTCTGGGCATGAGGCCTAGTGGATTGGGGGGTGGGGAATTTGGGAGGACCCAGGCCCCAGGCAACTCCTAGGAGTTGATGGAGCTACTTGATGAGACTCTGAGTGCTGGTGGAGTTACTTTGGGACCTGGGTGATGAGGTGATGCCCAGAACTGGGGACACCAGTTCACAATGTAGATGGGACACAGCACTGTGAGGGTAGCTAAGATGGTGACTTTGGGAACATCCATTCTAGTGCCAGGACATGACTGGGAGCATTACTGTGGGCTGGTGGAAGCAAGGTTCCTGCAAGCAACTTCATGGGCAAGGGATTTGGACAAATGAGAAATGGGATCTTTTGTCCAAATTCTGGACAAATCCTTTGTCCAGAAGATGCTTGGTAGAAAATGTGTCAACCAACTTATGAGTACACAGCAGTTTCCCCTTTGGGAACCTCCAGAAGCAGCTGAGTATACTGTAGGTCTGTCTGGAACTCAAATCTTATTTTGTAAGGGGAATTATTAAGCCCATGAGAGGTTAAAGTTGACTCTAAGTTCCTAGGTCATCCTCCCAAATCATTGGGAATAGAAAAGGAAAGAAAAAAAAATGAAATGAAATGAAGGTTATAGATTTGGGGAGCTGGTTACTTGTCAATGGTGCAAGTTTCTTCTAAAGAGACATCTACAGAAGCATTCCTCTTTGCTCTCACAGGGAATGGTCTCTCTATATTTTATAGTTCTCTCTGGATAGGGAGCCTCTTTCTTAAAAATCCCTAAACTTTGTGGTCTTAGGACATGAAAAATCTTAAAACTCTTTGGGGTCTAGTTTGGCCTAATTTTATGCTCTATTGACATTTCTTTGTGTTTCTCTTCATTCTCCTGCCTGCCACAAATTTTGGGAACTCCAGATGGGGTCATGATAAGCCAATGGGAATAGAGAGGTTTTGTGCATAAAAATGTGCCTTTCCCATGGTGCATAGCATGGTGAAGGAAGCACAAGCTAAATTGAGGTCCCCTTACTTCCTTGTCTAGAACAAACTGGAGGGGTGCTTTCCTCTCCTATATTCTCATTTTCAAGAATGTCATGTCTCATTTTTAGTATCATTTTTGTATTACCTGCTTGAGTTTTATCAACTTCTACCAAATTTATTATTGTGTTCTCTTAAGTGTCTACTTTCAAAGTTTCCTGAGGATATGATTTGTTGCTGTGCTAGTCATATGACCCGATGGGTTTTAACTGAAAAAACACAATCAATTAAGTTATTTCAACAGAAGGAATTTATTTACTTTTCTTTTTTGTGAAAAAATTTATTTATAATTTAGCAAGAGAAATTATTTTTTTCTCCTCTTCTTCTTTATTTATATATATTTGACATCAATTGTAGTTCACATGGATTTCCCACCACCATTTCACCAGTGCACCATCACCTCAGTCCCTTGTGCTCTTTCTGCCCTCAACCCACTCCCTTCCCCCTTCCCAGGAGGTGTCCCCAATTTGTCCTTGTCTTTTTGTTTTTGTTGTGTTTTTATTATTATTATTGTTATTATTCTTTTCCTTGATTGTTTATTTGGTTCCCTTGTATTCCTCCTAGGGGAGCGAAACCATCCAGTAGTTTTCTTTTGCCTTTTGATTTATTTTGCCGAGCATAATCCCTTCTAGCTCCATCCATGTTTCTATGAATGACTCTAGTTTATCCTTTTTGCTTGCTGAATAGTATTCCATCATGTATATGTACCTTCTTGATCCAATCATCTGTTTTTGGGCATTTAGGTTGTTTCCAGGTCTTACCTATTGTAAATAGTGCTGCAATAAACATAAGGGTGCAGGTCTTCTTTTTAATCATTGTTTTTGTGTCTTTTGGTATATTCCTAGGAGTGGGATTGCTGGATCATATGGAGGTTCCATTTTTAGTAGTTTGAGGAACCTCTATACTGCTTTCCATAATGGTTGGACCAGCTTGCATTCCCACCAGCAGTGTAAGAGAGTTCCTTTTTCTTCACATCCTCGCCAACATTTGTTGTTGCTACATTTTTTGATATGTGCCATTCTCACTGGTGTGAGGTGGTATCTCATAGTGGTTTTGATTTGCATTTCTCTGATGACAAGGGAAGTTGAGCATTTTTTCATATGCCTGTTGGTCATTTGCATTTCCTCTTTGGAGAAATGTCTTTTTAGCTCTTCTGCCCATTTTTTGACTGGATTGTTTACTTTGTTTTTGTTTAGTCTGGTTAACTTTTTGTGGATCTTTGTGATAAGTCCCTTGTCAATAGTGTTGTGTGCAAAGATTTTCTCCCAGTTGGTGGGTTGCCGCTTTGTTTTGGTTAGTGTGTCTTTTGCTGTAGAGACGCTTTTAAGTTTGACATAGTCCCGACTGTTTATCTTTTCCTTCACTATCTTTGCTTTAGATGCTGTGTCTTTATTTATTTATTTTTTTTGCTGGTATCTTCCCAAGTTTATTTATTTATTTTTTTAATTATTTTTTTTTTTAAGATTTATTTATTTATGCATACAAGCACTGGGGTACAGGCCAGAGGTGTGGGGGGGGGTGAGAGGATTCACCACAGAGAGCTGGGAG
>JAGFMF010011576.1:0-55663 GCA_019455555.1 Galemys pyrenaicus
AAAATATGGGAACATTGCCACCCTGAACAAAATAAGACCCCTTAGAAGAAATGTAGAGTAGATACTAGGCAGGCAGTTAGAAGAGGGGGGAAATAGATACCAGATAGGCATTTAGCACCATATGCTTTGAAGTAGTTTTAAAAAGCCCCACAAATTATGAAGGCTTAAAAGAAAAAGCATCAATCTTGAGCTCCAGTTACTAAATGGCCTGCAGAGGCTGTTACTTTTAATTCATTTAGCCTTCTTTTAATTTGCCAATTTAAAATTTCAGAAGCTAATAGCATGTTTATTCATGTGTTTTCACTTATTCAGGATTAATATATCATAAACTCTTTATGAGTAAATATGTCTTACTTGGAAAAACAGGTTTAAAGCAAAGTGAGAGATGTAGGAATATATTTTTCTGTGGAGGGTTTATCTATCATGCTTCCCCCACCCTTATCCCCACCACTTGAACTTAGGCATCATTATGTACACTCCTCTTTTTCCTTATCTTGCCATTAGAGTTGTAAGGTTTGGTAAAAATTGTCTACATTATGGTTATGTAAATATTACTTATGACTGAACCATATAGTGTACTAGGATAATACTCCTTTTTCTTTTCACTAGTGTTAAATATTTTTACTTGATTTTCTATATCAGGAGTTGGTAAACTACTATCCCACAGGGAAATATATAGCCCATTACTTGTTTTTGTAAATAAAATTTTATTGTAACACAGCTGTGCTCATGATTTATATTATTATTATTATAATAAAATAATTTGTTATTTTGTTCCTGCTTTCACACTATGGCCAGAGTTGAATAATTGTGACTGAGATATATGACCCACAAAGTCACAGATATTTAGCCTAAAATTTCTTCTGGTTCATCACAATAAAAGTTTGCTGATCATCTTTGTATCTACCGGTCATTAAAGTATGTCCTGGAAGTATAAAGCCCCCCACCCCTCAACCTTAAGAAGTTTGTATAATCTTATTGTTGTCCTGCTCCCCACTTCCCCCCATTAAGTAAAACTGTAATTGAGACCTTTAGTCTTCAGTTTTTAGCAGTCATCTTAGGAGTTCCCTTTGCCTTTGTCTTTGCCTTTCTGTGTCTTTGTTGGATCCATATTTCTTAGTGCTCATATCTTTTTTTGCTGTCATTATTGTTGGTGGTACTGCTCATCTATCACAAATTTTCTGAGAAGTAATAAGTTTGAGATTGTAAATGTTTGAATTACCTTCTTTTTTTCTCAGACTTAAGAGCACTAAAAATGCTGACTAGAAGTTCTGTGTATGTAATTTATGAAGTTGCAGGCTTTATTATAATAGTAGAAACCTGGCTGTTTTAATTGGGTGCCTGTCACCCAACTGTCTATTTTTATGTTGCCTCCTCCATCATCTTAAGTTAGTTTTCCAAAGACATCTAGTATTCTTTAAAAAAAAGAATATACTTGGCTGCCAATGTTTAGGGAACCTATTGGGGAAAGAGGCTGTACTTTTGACATACTTACGTCGTTTAGATTTTCACTTAATCCCTTTTTAAAATAAAAGCTATATCTAGTATCTCTGACTCCATCTGGTTCAACCAGTTGAGACAGTGAATCTAAGTTTTTTGCTGATCTGGAATAATGTAGAATCTGACTATTAGTGTGGATTGAGGAGTCTAACTTAAGTATTTGAACTTTTCATTCCTTATGTTTTTACACTGTATAGCCATCTTCAGAGATACACCAGTGTCTTCAACCCTTTCTGGGATTCGTGTAATTTGTACTTTGGTTTCTTCCCCTTAAGCCTGTATCTGCTAAGTCATTTACTATTTTTGCCTTTGCTTGCAAGCTTCCCAGATTTCATGGCCATCTCTTGTCTGCTGCTAATACTTCCATTCCCTTCATCTCCCCTTGCCCTTTATTATCTGTGTGGAAGGGAGTTCATAAAAAAAGAGACAAATGAATATGTTCAATCAGCCATGGAAGGTACTGGAAATATATTTTTCTTTATGAAAGGAACTCAGAATGGACTGTTAATTGAAAATACAACTTTTTATATTAGAAATTTATATTACTTCAATTATATAAGTACTATATATCTTTCTCTATAGAAACTTCCCACTGATTCCCCTCCCTTTAGAAAAGCAAGTAGAAAAAAATCAGCAGTTAAATCTCTCAATTTCTTTTTTTTTTAAGATTTATTTATTTATGCATATAAGAGCTGGAGTACAGGCCAGAGGGTCAGGAGGTGAGCGATTCACAAGTCAGAGTGGGGAGCAGAACAGGCAGACTGACTGAAACACACTGCTGAGGGCAGCAGTGGGCGAGGCAGGAGAGTTCTGCTATGCCATGTGGGTCTCTTCCCTGGCTGGGAATCCCTGGCAGGGATCGAACTTGTGCTGCAGTGGCTGCAGTTTGCTTCATAGTGCATTGTTTAACCAACTGAGCCACCAAAGAGGCCCCTCTCAATTTTAGTTATGATTTGGACTATTTTTCCACTGATTTCAATAGAATGATAGTGGGAAGGTAGATAAAGATTGGATTAAATTGATAAATTAATGTGCTTCTAGCACATTGTGATGCTAGCCCACAAGGAGCATCATATATACTATTTTTGTTGACTGGTCAGTTTACTTTTCGTTAAATTTATGTGAAGTTTCTTAAAAAGAACTAAAACTGTCAAGAAAGGGAATTTGTACTGTTTAACGGATTTGAACAAAGGAGATAAGTAATACGCCTGACCTTTTCTTTTTTCTCCTCATTTCCCCCCCTTAAGTATAGATTTCTCATAATTTGGACTTCCATGTAGTTGTGAGATTAACAGTCCTTCTGGGACTGAGAAAGAAAAAGTGGAGTTAAACCTAATGGTACACTTAGGTTAATGGTAAAGAACCTCCTACCCCCAACTATTAATTAACCACTGGAATGACTTAACAAGAAATTTGAAAGAATTATCAATCTTCAGATATTTAGTTAAAATAATGAGCAGTGTTTTGTCTTAAACACTTTTTTCCTATAGTTCAGTGGCCCGGATTAGATGATAATCACTGAATTTACTATTGAGAGTACAGGTAAATAATCTATAGTAAGCACTAGTGATGTACTGTAGGTTTTTTTTTAACAGTTTTCAAGTAAAAGACTTTACAAACTTATTAATGTTTCTGGGTATATTTGAATAAGATTATGTTGAACAACTTTAAGTTTATATTTGGTTAAGTTGAACCTACTTTAGCAATTTAACTGAGTGGGTGTTTCGCCTGTATATTTAGTAGGAGTTTTAAATGCTTTTAGGAAGGTACACAGGATTTAAAAAAGAGTGGTAAGGAATGAGAACTATCCCATAACTTATAATATGTTTTGGCATAAGTGTGTCTGCTGGCTAAGTAGGATCTGAGATTACATAGAAGAGAAATAACTTAATAAGGAACATGTTTGATTTTAATATATACTTGAGTTTTATCCCATTTTCTCAACTACAGATGTAGCCATATTTCTGGAAAAAAATATATTGCTTATTTGGTAAATCTTCTTTGATATTTTTATTTCTTTGTGTAAGAAATGCAGTTACCTGTAATCTCAGTTTTCAAAGACAATATAAGATGGATGTGTGTGTGTTGTGTGTGTCTGTCTGTAGATGTATATAGTAGAATACATACATCCTTGCTGGATGTTACATAAAGGAGATAGAATCAAATGTCTGGTTCCATATATTCTGAATTCTTATTTTGGGTTCTAGCAGTAAGTTTTTTAAGTGATGGCAAAGATCCTGGCCACAGAGAATGAAAGATTTTTGGGTGAAACAGTAAAATTTCATTTACAGGAGAGAGAAGTTAAATCTGTGAGTTTGTATGGAATTAGTTGTAAGTAAATTATCAGGGCAAAATTACTGTTTAGAACTATGCTATTCAATGTAGTTTTACAACTTTGCTATTCAATGTCATAGTTAAATTTCAATTTCAATTGAAATTTAAAATTTCAACTTTAGATTGAAATTAATTGAAAAAAAAATCCTTTCCTCTGTTGCATGAGCTACATTTGTGATCATTTGTGTCCTATGATCAGTGGCTATTGTAATGGGTAATGTAAACATTTTCATCATTACAGAAAGTTCTTTTGGATTGAGGTGGTGACACCAGAGCCTTTGCATTTATAATTAAAATAATACTTCAGGAACTTTGCTAAAGAAGCTGATCAAGTTTATTGTTTTTAAGGTACTAGATGGAAAGACTATCTCTTCCATCACACCTGTTACTTTTACACAGTACCTGTATTTCCAACATATTAGTTAAATATAAGCAGCACACCGTTGAAGTCTTCTGGAGGTATATTAGTAGCTGTTTTATATAGATTTAGAATTTCATTTGATTGCATTCCTAAATATCTCTAAAAATCTGAACTTCTTAAACTATCACTAAGGACTCATTTCCTCGCCTTGTCTTCTGAGGTAGCACTGTCCAATAGAAATATATCTGCTATATCACATTAAAAGTGTGGGGGGAAAAAAACAACAAAAACCTAGGTGAAATTAATTTTAGTAAAAACATGTAAACCACTGTTATTTCAATAACAGGACAGTAATTTTATTAATGTGTTTTATTTAACCATGTGTATCAAATAATATCATTTCAACATGTAATTAAATACACAAAAGATATTAAGCTATTTAACATTTTGTTCTACACTGAGTCTTTGAAATCCATTATGTCTTCTATACTTAAAGTGTATCTCAAAGTGGACTGGCCACATTTCAAGTGCTTGATAGTCACATGTGTGTGTTGACTATTGTATTTACAGCACCATTCTAGAAGCTTTAAACTAAACGTAGCTTGGGGTAGTGTTTATTGGTAAAAAGTAGTGTCAATCTTTTGTCTGGTCTCTGAACTCTTTTAGAATTGTATGCTAAACTGTGTGTGTGCCAGAATCTCAAAGATAGGAGGGAACCATATACCTTATGTTAAGGTACCCACTATTCTCCAAGTTAGGCATTATTACTCTTTTATTTTTCTTTCTGCAACCTATCTATGCTGGTTTGTCTCATCAAGGTTGTTATGTAATCATTTTTCACTGGAATCTTAAGGGATGATATAAGAGTACTTCTGGTATGGAATTTCTCTCTAGTGCTGTAGTCTGTTTTCTACGTTCCCATGCTACATTCCCATTTATGAGAAAAATTAGTTGCCAAGAAAGACTTAATGTTTTTTCCTCCCTGTTAAGCTTTTCTTACTCTTATTTGTTACTACAAATTCATACAAATTGTCTTTCTGAACTATTGATTTTAATTGTGATAAATTTTTTTCCAAAGGAGAAGAGGGAGTGAGAAACCTTTTCCTATTCAAAACTTGTCAGACAGTTTTCAGAACGAGGGGTTAATCTATATTAATATGTTTCTTAAAACAGTACTATTAGTATTCTCATTTTTACAAGTGATAAACCTGAAACACAGAGGTTAAAGCAGTTTTTCAAGGTCATATAGTTTGCACATTTTGGAGCTGGAGTATAAATCATAAAAGATGAGACAAACTTGGAACCAGTAGATCGCTGTATTCCCTGTATCTACATCTTTTTAAAGTGATAGAAAATAATAAAACACACACTTAAAATTACTTTTATTGATGATATACAAAAAGTTTAGAGTACTTGCAGAGTACTTGAAATTGTAGACCAGAATAATGTTGCTTTCTAATTATTCTTTATTGTTCAACGTAATATGTTAACTAAGTGAGCAAAAGCAGATGTAGAATTCATAGATAAGGTGTTACCTTCTGGGTTTTAATGTTGGTCTTTTATTCACAAAGATATGTTAAAAATACCTGACACTGAAATAACACCTTTTAAGAAATTAATAAGGACTACAGAAGTATAGATAGATACACGGTGGTTCCCAAAACTCACCTGGATGGAGAGTCATATCGAAAGGTTAAATATGGTGATGTTAATGTTTTAACCTGTAAGTGTGGTCAAAGAATTTTATATTTTCCAAGTGGTTCTAGTGAAATACAGGTTTGAAAATTTGAATTAGTGCAGTAAGAATCTAGGAATTAGCACGACTTGGGCTTTTTAATCATGGTTAAATAGACACAACAAAATTGATCATTCTTTCAGTGTGTAGTTCAGCATTAAGTATGTTCACATTGTTATGCAACCATCATTACTATTTATGTCCAGAACTTTTTTATCCAAATGAAAATCTTCCCTCAAATGATAACTTATTTTCCCTTCCTCCCATCTCTGGGAACCACCATTCTACTTTTGTCTTCATGGAATTGACTGTTCCAGATACCTTATATATGTGGGGTCATACATAGTATCTGTCCTTTTGTATCTGACTTATTTTACTTGTTAGCATAATACCCTCAACATGTTCTCATCCATGTTTAGCATGTACCACAGTTTTATTCCTTTTTAAGACAACAATATTCCATTGTATTATACCACATCTTGTTTGTCTATTCATCTGTTGATGAAGTTTTGGGTTGTTTTTACTTTTGGTCTATTGTAAATAATTCTGTTGTATACACACATACATGTGTGTACATGTGTGTTTGATATTTTTAGCTCTTTGGGAAGTGTATACACATACATACATGTGCGTACATGTGTGTTCAATACATTTAGCTCTTTGGGCAGTATATCCAGGAGTGGAATTGCTGGACCATATAGTAATTTTCTATTTACTTTTTGTGGAATTGTCAATACTCTTTTTTTTTAAATAGCAACTGCACCATTTTACATTTCCACCAGCAATGTAGGAGGTTCCAATTTCTCCACTTACCAACACTTTCCCTTTTTTTTAAGCTAATAACCATCCTCATGGGTGTGATGTGGCATTGCAGTTCTCACATGTAGTCCTTCACATTTTCTGTGTGCCTGCTAGTCATTTGTAGGCCCCTTCTCTAGAGAAATATCTGTTCATGTTTTTTGCTTTTTTTTTTTTTTAATTGTTAGGCTAACTAGAGCTTTAAGCCAACATTCTCTTTAACTAGTTTTATGATTTTAAGACAATCTCTTTAACAACTTTCTGCCTTGAATTCCCTACCAGCAAAATAGTATGTCATGTTTCTGTACCTAACACAATTACTAAGAATAGATAGTGCACCTCCTAAAGCAGCGTGTACATTAAACTGTTATTAGAATAGCTATCTTTAATCTATAAGCATATTTTCATGTTCTGTCTCAGAAATTAAGTCAGGTTTCATCTGTATGATTCTGCCTCACTAATACCATTTTGTTTTGGTTGTTACACTGTAAGCATCTGAAGAGCAGTAAATTGTATGGCTTGTTGTAGTACACATGTAGTTTTAACTCCTTTTTAAGTGCTACAAACCAAGAAAGATTTGATAAGATGTTTATGTTATAAATTATATCTTTCCATGAATGAAAATTGATTCTGAAATTACTATTACAGTAATATCTAACATTCAGTTTGTTCCATAATATTCTTTGACTCGAATATTTTTCTGCCAGAAATATCATTCCATATTTAGAATGTTTACTTTTTCCTCTTATATCAGGCATAAACTTGGTTTATTTTACCATTTAATAATACGAGCATACTTTTTGGGAACATGCTAGAAGTATAGGAGGTGATGTTTTTCTTTAATCATAGGCAACCAAAATTGAGAACTGCTGTAAATAGGGCAGTACAGATAAATGGGAGATGAGAGATTGTGTTTCACATACTGTAATGTTGGGTGTTTACAAAGACCTCAGTGGAGATGAATTTTACATCAAAGAGCAGGGTATTTTTTCTCTGATATAGAAGTTAAGCATATAAGATTTTTAATGGAAAGGAATTTTAATATAATTAGGGTATAATACAGAAAGGACAAAGAATGTAATTATTAAGTATTTAAAGTTACTTATTTTTTTGAGGGTAAAGTTTAGCTAAATAGGATTGTCTTAAAGTAAGGCTCAGAAGCTTGCTACAAGTTTAAGGGACATTTTAGTAAGAGACCCATAGAAAAGGGTCAGAAAGAGTTAGACAAATTTGGGAAGAAAAGAGTAAAATTAAAATTAAGATGAAAGTTGTTAAATTGTTAATTTTTTATGTTTTTTTTTTATCCATATTTGTTTTAACTAGTTTAAGACCAAAAAAGCAAGTGCAGTTTTTTAATATGTTCTTTTGCTTTACCTGCCTCCTCCAGGTCTCCTTGCTGCTCTCCATCCTGCTTCCTTTTTCCTTCTTTCTGTTTTTTACCTCTCTCCAGCATCTTCTGAATCCCTGCTCAGCTCCATCCACTTAGGGCAGAACCTGGAGTCTGGAACTTCCCCCTTTCCTGGGGACCACCCTGTTACAGTACTCTTACTGGAAAAATTTTAGTCACATTATTTGCTTTTTATGTCATGACAAAAATCCATTTTGAGTATACTTTTTAATCCTCATTTAATGTGTTATGTATAAAATGCAACTGCTGAAAGTTATAGTTTTAAATTTTTTCTTCACTGATTAAAAGAAGGTAAATATGAGGAGATAAAATTCAGTTCTCCTAGTTTCTTTGTCTTTTAAAGATAAAGAACATGAGACTGTTTTAGGTTGTTACTTATACTTGCAAATGTTCTTGAGTATTTGCAATTCAGATTTTAAAATCTGCTATTCAGTTCCTGAGTAAGCACACCGCATTCATAATTATTTGTATAGAATACATAAAAGATCTCAAAATTTAATCACTTTTTCTTGCTTGATTCACTTCCTTTTTAAAAAAAGATTTATTTACACATACAAAAACTGGGGTGTAGGCCAAGGTGGGGGTGGGGAGAGAGGATTCACCAGAGACAGAGTGGGGAGCAGAATATACAAGTTTGAATACACTGCTGAGGGAAGCAGCAGACAAGACTGGAGAGGTCTGCTTCGCCATGTGGGTTAGCTCCCTGGCTGGGGATCGAACTCTTGTTGTAGTGTCTGCTTATAGCTTCATAGTGCTGAGATTTAACCCCTTGTACCACTTTAATAAGTATTTTCCTTGACAAGTGTTTTTAGTTTGTAGTTCCTCTTTATACTTGTAAAACCTTTTGTCTCATTACCAAGGAATATTTTCCTGAAATTATGTGTAAGTGCATATAATTTTAAAAATTATATAGTTATTCTAGCTAGTTGAATGTAAATTTTACTTAACATTTTTTAGTGTCCTGTCTTTTAAATTTTTGTATTTTTTTGATTAGAGATTTTGATTAGAGAAACTCTTTGAAAATTGGTTTTTGCCTATTTTATGTCAAAACTAGATGAGAATAATAGATATATTTTCCTCAGAAATTAAGCATAAGTGATTTGTCATTGAAAAAAATACTATTTAGAAATTTAATGGATTTATCTGCTTTATAACTCATAACAGTTATAGAATTGTATCTATAGAGGATACTAGAAAAATAGTAAAGATATGCCTATTTATGTATTCTCTTTTAGAGTAATGAAAATTAGTTGCATTTATGTTTTTTTACTTTACTGTCTTTGAGAAAAATAAATGTATGGAGGTTTAGGAGTTATTAACAAAACTCTTGGGCCTCCCTGGTGGCGCAGTGGGTTAAGCAACGCACTATGAAGCAAACAGCAACCACTGAGGCATGAGTTCGATTCCTGCTGCCGGCCAGGGAGGGGACCCACATGGTACAGCAGAACTCTCCTTCTGTGCCCGCTGCTCCCCTCAGCAGTGTACTTCACTTGATCTGCCTGTTCTGCTCCCCACTCTCTGTGGTGAATCCTCTCACCCGCCCCACACCTCTGGCCTGTACCCCAGTGCTTGTATGCATAAATAAATAAATCTTTAAAAAAAAAAGAGGAGTTATTAACAAAACTCTTAACTTAAATTTGTATCAATTATATATATATATTTTTAAATTTATGCATACAAGAACTGGGGTCCAGGGTAGAGGTGTGGGGATGGGGGAGGGTGAGAGGATTCATTAGAGAGAGAGTTAGGAGCAGAACAGGCAGATCTATTGAAATACACTGAGGGGAGCAGTGGGATAGACAGGAGAGGTCTGCTGTACTATGTGGGTTAGCTCCCTGACTGGGGAGCAAACTCATGCCGCAGTGGCTGGCAGTAGCTTAATAGTACTGAGAGTTTAACTCCTGCGCCACCAGGGAGACTCTTATATTTGGTATTCTTAACATAGGCTACTAGAGTTACACTCTTGATTTGGTTTTATCTTTAAGGCTGTGATATCATAATGTAGTAAGCCATGTCATTGCTTTGTTGAGAAACAGTTTTTTCCAGTTCTGTAATGTCTGAATTGTTGGTATTTTCTCAGAATTTGAAAAAAAAAAAGTGTTTTTATCCAGGTACTGCTGATTTACAACACTGTCTGTGTTTTAAGAATGCAATTTCAATTTTTTTTCAAATATGTAACCATACTAAGCGTACCGCTAAATATCAGTAACCCTTCACAATTCGTTGAACTGCCTTCACCCTTTGGTCCCACTCCACTCTGATAAACTCAGTTCTACAGTCAGAATCCAAAGGTTTGTTTTTGTTTGTTTCTGATCTTTTGCTTTGTTTCTTGGTATTTTTCCCATTGCCTTATTTCACTGGGCATTTCATTCATGTCTCAAATGGTAAGATTCCTCCCTTCCTCTCTCATTCCCTCCCCCGACTTCCCATCTTTGGAATTAGTGTTTTAATATTCTTTGGATAATGAAGGGTAGAATTGCTGAATCATATGGTAGATCTTTATTTAGTATTTTCAGAAACCTTCATACTGTTTTCCATAGAAGCTAGACCAATCTACCTAGTGTTATATGAGGGTACCTTTTTCTCCAAATTCTTACCAACACCTGTTCTGTTTGTAGGCCATTCTCATAGGTATGAGATGATAATCTCGTTGTGGTTTTGATTTATAGTTCCGTGACAATAAATGTGATCAACATTTTTTCATGTGCCATTGACCATCTGTAGATCTTTGGAGAAGTGTCTGTTTAGAGCTACATACACATTTTTTGAATGGGTTATTTTTGTTGCTGAGATGTATGAATTTTTTATAAATTTTAAATACTAACCCGATGTCAGATCATGGTCCCCCCCACCCCCATGTCTTTCCATTTTAATGACAGTTTCATTGTGCAGAAGCTTTTTAGTTTATTGTAGTCCTATTTGTTTATTTTTCCTTTTGTTTCCCTTGCTTTTGTGTAGTCCCAAAGACATGACTGAGGCCAATGTTATGGAATGAGTTGCCTGTGTTTTCTTCTATGTATTGGTTTTAGGTCTTTCATCCAAGTCTTTAATCTATTTTGAATTATTTTTTGTAGATGGGGTACGATGGTGATCTAGTGGCTTCTGCTTGTGGCTCTCTCATTTTCCCAGCATCTTTTGTTGAGACTTTCTTTTCTCCATATTTTCTCTAAATTTCCTTGCAAACTAGCAGGGTTTTTTGTGTTTTTTTTTTTTTTAAACTTGAGTTCAGCTCTTTCTTTTAATATTTTGTCAAGTGTAGCTAGTAACTAAAATACATTTTGACTTGATCTGTTCTCCAACTCTGTGAATTCATTACACATATTTTCTGCCTTCAGCTTATTCCACGCAATAAAGTATTTCTCCATTACTTAACATGGGCTACTATTTGCCCCCATTGTAATAATAATGTAGGCCCCATATTAATATCTTCAACATTTTTTTCAGCATGTTAAGATTCATTCCCGTCTATAATCAAGTCTCAAAAGTCACTGTCTCATACTGAGGTTTTTGTCATGGGTAATACCTAACTTTTGGTGTCAGTTTATGTATTGACTATTGGTATGTAACAAACTATGCCTAAAACAGGGGCTTAGACGAGCAATTACGTATTTTCATTAGTGTATCTACAGGTCATTTTGGACTTAGCCAATCTGGTCAACACTGTTGACTGTAGATTGAGTAGAGGTATGTGCCATTATGATTTTCATCATTTTTAGACCAGCAGATCAGCCAGGGATTGTTCTTAAGACAGTGAAAGAAGCACAGGAATGTAAGCTAAATTGTATAAGAACATTTAAAAACCTGTTCTTGGCCAAAGCAAGTCACAAAACAAGCCTTAGTCAAGGGTTGAGGCAGTATATTTCACCTTTAATGAGAAGAACTACTGAGTAACACCAAAGAACCTGGATAGCAGGAAGGGTGAACAAAACATTACAAAGTCAAGTAATCAAAATAGTGTGGTACTGGCATAAAGACACACATTACAAATAAGTGAAATTGAATAGAAACTTCCAGAAATAAACTCTTGTGTATGTATTCAGAAGATCTTCAGCAAGGATGCCAGGACCACTACATGTGAAAAGGACAGTGGTGTTGAGAAAGCTGAGTATTCACGTTCAAAAAAATAAAACTAGACTGTTATACAATATACAAAAATTAAACCAAAATGAATTTTTAAAGACCTAAAACTCTAAAATTCCAACTTGGCAATGGTTTCTTGGTTAAGGCAACAAAAGCAAAAATAGACAAGTGGGACTTGATCAAACTTAAAAACCTTTGTATATTATAGCACACATTCAGCAGTGAAAACAAAAAGTATTTGGGAGAAGGTATTTGCAAATTATGTATTTGATAAGGGGTTAGCATATCGCATATATAAAAACTACATCTCAGCAACAAAACATCAAATAAACCATTTAAAATGTTTCCAGAAGACTGGAATTTACTATCAGGGAGTTCAACTAACAAATAACAGTAGTGTATATGATAAATATTATAAGCATAGAATAATATGGGTACATACAAAGTTTAAAAGAGTCTTGACGTGTGGTTAGGAAGTAAGAAGACATCTGTGGTAGACAAAGGAGGGTGAGTGAGTTCTTGGGTAGACTATCTTTGTTTAGAGAGTTTGGCACATATCAGATCATGAATAGTCTCAAATGCTATAATAAAGTTTGTTGTTTTTTTTTTTTAATTTAGTCCTGAAGTCATTGGAGAACTGTTGATTTCAAACCTTCGAGTTTCATGATCACAATTTTTAGACAGATTGCTAACCATGGTGTAAGGCATGTAAGTGTCCTTAAAAAGACACTGCTAGCAAATAAGAACTAGAATCAGTTGGAATTGGTGATGAATTAGTTGAATGTAAGAAGTGAAGGGGTAAATATTTAGTATAATTTCTGTTTCTGGCTTCTACAACTATGTAGATAATAGAGTTGATAAGAAAAGAAATGTGTTTGGTTAGAAATAAGTGCTTCAGATTAAGAATTTTATTCTGGGACCTTCCTGGTGGTACAAGGGGTTAAGCACTGCATTATGAAGAATCCACAGCCACTGCAGCAGGAGTTCAATCCCTGGCCAGGGTGGTAACCCACATGGCGCAATGGAGTTCTCCAGCCTCTCCTGCTGCTCCTCTCAGCAGTGTACTTTAGTCAGTCTGCCTGTTCTGTTTCCCACTGTCTCTGGTGAATCTCATCCCCACACCTCTAGCCTGTACTGCAGTACTTGTATGTGTAAATAAATAAACCTTTAAGAAAGAATTTTATTCTGTAATATTTAGTATATAACTACTCTTCTGCTTGCTGGGGATACAGTTTTGAACAAATGAGACAGATTTACTCCTTCAGTAGAACTTACATTCTTGGATGGTTATAAAAAATAAGTAAACTGTATGTTAAATTGTGATGATTTCTTTAATCAAAACAAATCCCAGAAGAGAAGCAATTGATATAAGGAACAAATAAAGTAGGTTGATCAGTGAAGACCTCATCTAGAGGGTAGCTGGACAAAAACCGATAGAGGAAAGGGTAGATGTATTTTTCAAGTAGCTTAATGTATTTAAGAGGGAGACAGGAAAGTAATCGAAGAAAACTAGTAAGTGATGAGGTTTGAAAGTAATAGGTATGGGGCATAAGAATAACTTTTCTGATGTTACCAAGTTTTATTCTTTTCCCTTTAGGAATTAAATTTATTTTTATGAATAAAGGACTAACAGTATATGCTGCATTTAGATCTAAATATAATACTAAGTTTGATGCAGATATCTTTTGAATGTGTAGTGTTTCCTTTGTTTTAAGCTTGTGGATTAGGCCTGTGTTTGGTCTATTTTTTTTGTGTTTTGTATTAAAGGTACTTTATGACTGCTGGAATGCAGTTAGAAAATTGAATTTACTGTAAATGTTCAACAGCCATGGTTTGTTTTGGGACTGATAATTCTCAAAGTTATTAATTGTAATCTCTTTCTTAGATTTATGCTTTTCTACCAAAGCAATGTCTGTAGTCTTTGTAATTACTCAAGTAATAGCTGTTTCAGTTGGGTTTAGTGTTTTAGTCAGAGGAAGAAACTAGCTTTATTTATTTGTTACATACTTTATTTCCTACTAAATATCAATTACTTTGTCAATTTTATCTCAGTAAAGTTGAAAAAGAAACTAAAAATTATTGGTTAAATGTAATGTATCTTGGATTGACTCTTGATAGAAAAAGGACATAAATAAAAAATCTCCATTATTATAGTTAATAGTAATATTCCAATGTTTATTACTTGTTTGACAAATACAGCATTGTTTTGTAACATGTTAATATTAGGGGAAACTTGGTGATGGGTAAGTGGGAACTCTGTACTGTCTTTGCAACTTCTCTATAAATTTAAAATTATTCCAGGGCCTCCCTGGTGGCACAGGGGTTAAAGTCTCAGTGCTGTCAAGCTATCACCAGCCATTGTGCAGTGAGTTCAATCCCCAGCCAGGGAGTTAACCCACTTGGTGTGAGAGACCTCTCCTGTTTTGCCTGCTGCTCCCCTCTAGATCTGCCTGTTTTGCCCCCCACTCTGTCTCTGGTGCATTCTTGCACCCCCTGTACCTCTGGCCTAGACCCCATTTCTTATATGTATAAATGAATAAAAAAAACAAATCTTAAAAATAAATAAAGTTATTCCAAAAATAAGTTAAGAAAACAACTGGTGGGCCTCCCTGGTGGCGCAGTGGGTTGAGCAACGCACTATGAAGCAAATTGCAGCCACTGCAGCACGAGTTCGATCCCTGCTGCTGGCCAGGGAGGGGACCCATGTGGCGCAGCGGACCTCTCCTGCTGTGCCCGCTGCTCCTCTCAGCAGTGTACTTCAGTTGATCTGCCTGTTCTGCTTCTCGTTCTGTGGTGAATCCTCTCACCCTCCCACACCTCTAGCCTGTACCCCAGTGCTTGTATGCATAAATAAATAAATCTTTAAAAAAAAAAACAACTGGTGGTGAGGAAAGATAATCACTAATTAAAGAATTCACAATTGGATACTATGTTGACTCCTTAATATACATTAGAAATTCTCAGCCTTGCCCATTCTTCACTTCCATCTTACCTTCTGTTTCTCCACTTCTATTCACTATATTACTTTTACTCTAATTTTTTAAATTTATTGTGCCCTTGCTTTATACAGAAATAATTGAATATGTCTATTAATGGTTACTAAAAATGGTTCTTTCAGAAGAATTCTTTTATTACAGTTATTAAAAATGGTCCTTTCAGAAGAATTCTTAAGGTAATTGTGTGGAATAGGAATTTAAAAAGTGTACTCTTACTAGTATAAAGTCTCCTTTTGGGCCATTTGACCTTTATTTCTAGGGTACACTTGTTTTCTTGGGAACTTTTATTTATTAAATTATATGCAACTTTACCTAATATTCATTAAATACACTATTTTGCATACAATCTTGGTTCTGTAGTATCTTCAATTGTAAAACCCATCATTGCTTCAGTTATAACTTTTCATTGGGTTTGGGGTTGGACAATACATTAAATGCATGATTGGTTGCATGCAGCCCAGTTTTAAAAATTATAAAATGAAAACATGTTTGTATTTAATTTACTTAGAGAAAAAAATAAAGCAACTCTTCTGTTGCACAACTATACTTCTTTCATCAAAGAAATCTTTTTTTTTTCCTCTCAAATATCTATGTTATACTATTTCGGTAGCCTACTTTTTCCATTAAACCCACTCCCCCACCTGTACTTATTTTTGTGGCTATAATTGTATGTGTGGGTGTACTTAACTTGTTTAACTGGCTCCTCTTTTTGCAGCCTATTCTGTTATAAACAGCACTGTCAAGAACATTTCATACAGCTAAATCTTTGCTAATATCCATGATACTGTCCTTTAAATGATGTAGAATTTCTGGGTCAAAGGGAATGTTCATTTTCATAGTATAACTTCTATAATAAAGAAAAGCAGTTTAACTTATAATTTTTGGCTATTAATAATCACTAAGGTATGATTTTTTCTCCTTTACAGTGAACACTTGTCCTGCTCCTTCACCTTTTTCTTGCATGGAGACAGCAATGTTTGTACCAGTGTGGAAATTAACCAACATCAACCTGTCTATCTTCTCAGTGAAGAGCATATCACCCTTGCTCAACAGTCGAATAGCCCATTTCAAGGTAGATTATTTTAATGGCTTAGGTATTTGATCTTTTATTCTTGTTTCAAGAAAAGTTTTACAAAAAAATTTTTTTTAACTGAGGACCTCTGTGGTGGTGTGGGGTTAAGTCTCAGTGCTATCACGCTATCACTGCTGCAGCCTGTGCTGGATCCCTAGCCAGGGAGCTAACCCATATGGCACAGCAGACCCTTCCTGTGTTGCCTGCTGCTCTCCTCAGCACTGTATTTAGTAGATCTGCTTGTTCTGTTCCCCATTCTGTCTGGTGAATCCTCTGACTCCCTGCACCTCTGGCCTATACCCCATTTCTTGTATGCATAAATAAATAAGTCGTAAAAAAATTTTTTTTACTCAAATTGGTAACTTTACATTTTGAAAATAATGAGATTTCTACCAATCTTTAATTTAGCTGATGTAGTTTCTATCTTCTTGCCTTTTAGAGTATTAAGTAAATGAAATGTTTTTTAATATAAACTCATTTTAAAATGTCTTATATATGAGTAGCATATTTTAAAGTGTTCTTTTTAGAAAGCCTTTGTGGGGCCTCCCTCGTGGTGCAGGGGTTAAACTCACAGTGCTGTCAAGGTATCCTAGCCACTGTGGCATGAGTTTGATTCCCAGCCAGGGGGCTAACATGGTACAGCAGACCTCTCCTGTCTCACCTACTGCTCCCTTTAGTAGTGTATTAGAGTAAATCCACCTGTTTTACTCCCTACTCTTTCTCTGGTAAATCCTCTCACCTCCCGTACCTCTGGCCTACATCCCAGTTCTTCCGTGCATAAATAAATCTTTATTAAAAAAAATAAAAGCATTTACCAGAATTTATGTTTGTTTTCAAATTTACCTTTGTGTTAGGTCATGTAATTCATTTTTAACATAGCAGTGGGGACTTTTGATGTTATTTATGCCATGAAAATGTTGACCTTGAGGGGAAATATTCCTAAGATTGCTGACTTGTTTTTAAGAACTGGCAGTGTGTTCCTGTTTAAATGCTAAACCTAATATTTAATTCTTAGAAAATTTACAGCATCTAATCAGCACATAGATTTACATTCACATTGTTTTTCTCAAACTACTTGTCCTTAGTGGATGGGAAGTTCTTGTTTAAATTTTAGCCCTCTGAGATTTTGGGTAGACAGAATTTTAAGTTTTTAAAATAAATTGAGTGTTGCACTTTATCTCAATTTCATTTCTATTAAGAGAAAAAATAAATTTTCGATTAAACTTAACTTCGAAAATTATTCAAATTTTAAATTATTTTCTTTGGTATGATAATTAAATTTTTTTTAAGAATTGCACAATTACTTTGTCATGTTGTTCAGTTTTATATTACTGGGTATAATTGTTTACAGTTACTTACTTGATGTCTGTTTGCATTTCTAGTTATTTTAAGCCCATTTGGATTAAATGGCACTCTTACAGGACAGGCATTCAAGATGTCTGATTCAGCTACAAAAAAATTGATAGGTGAATGGAAACAATTCTATCCTATCTCATCTTGCTTGAAGGAGATGTCTGAAGAGAAACAGGAAGATATGGATTGGGAAGATGATTCTTTAGCTGCAGTAGAAGTTCTTGTTGGTATGGAAACTAACTATTAACAAAAGGGGGAAATATGTGACATTATTAGATTGTGTTGACTAATAAGCAGCTCCTACACCTTTGCTGACTTTCAAAACCAAACATTTATTTCTTCCTTATTTCCCACTTATATCAGTGCTGTAGCTTGGTTGTGGTTTGGTTTCTTTTATCTTCTCATTCTGCAACCTAGGATTAAATAGGATTCATTGTCTCTGCCATATTGTTCTTATAGGATCAACGAAATAATAGGGACCAAGTCTAACCATTTAGGTGTATTTAAAACTTCTGCTAGTATATGATGTATATTCTATCTCCCCACACTCCATTAAACAAGACTAGACATGTGGCCAAACCAAGGTCATTGGAGAGGGTTATATGTTCCACCTAGAAGGAAGCTTACTATTGATGACAAGAAAATAATTGTGAATAATATTTGGATGCTGGAAAGTTAACAGTCTTTGTGACAAATTATTTTAATATTTGGTAAGGCTGTTGACTAGCACTTAAAAGGCAGAATATGTATATAAAGAACTTGTGGTTTTGATCTTCTCTGCCCAGGTAAGCTATTTTCAGGTTGGCTGTATCCTATATGTTATTTCATTTAGGAACCCAGATCCTAGGTTAAATAAGGTAAATTATATTGGATATGGTAATCTCAAGGCGGAGGACAGAAGTAATAGAGGCTGCTCTGATCCTGTAAACACATTTAAAGCTATTTTGATGTGGCATATATCACATGCACTTAATTCCAGAGTAAGGCACATAGCCAAGCATAATAATGGATTGAAGATGTATACTTCACCTTAGACTTGGTGGTATGGGAAATATATAACTAAGCAGATAATTGGAATTAGAATCTGCAACATTATATTTAGTGGAATCTTATGATAATGTTATTTATGGAGACTGTCTTTTGAGTTCTTAGATTTTTTTAAAATAAAAATGCCAATATTCAGTTTCAATAAATATATTACTACTAGAGTAGATATGATAAAAACAGAAACAAAGCACAAACATTAGACTTTTAAAACATATATAAAGAATTAGGCAGAAAATCATTCATAATTCTAGTGTCCAGCTTACTTTGTTAAACTTGCAAATACAGATTAAAAAAAAGTAGTATACATTTATGGTTAGAAAATCCAAAAATGAAAAGCAAAAGTTGCTTTCCTCTAAGTCTCTCCTCTCCACTGAAGACAGTCAGTACTATCAGCTTCTTGTGTTTTTTTCCTAGAAAAACCTGTCAAAAGAGCATATATTTATAAAAATGATTTTTTATTTAAAGAAATGTGACCGTTATATTTACTTTTCCATTGCAGTGCTTCTGAGTGAAACTAACTCCCCTCCCCTACAATCCCAATAGTAATTGAGTTTCCTGTCCACTTTTTCCCTTTTAGCTGGTGTCCGAATGATCTATCCAGCATGCTTTGTTCTAGTCCCTCAGTCAGACATTCCTACTCCTAGCTCTGTGGGATCCTCTCACTGTTCAGCTTCTTGCTTGGGTGTCCACCAAGTGCCTCCTTCCACAAGAGATCCTGCTATATCTTCGGTTACTCTTACACCACCTACATCTCCTGAGGAAGTACAAACAGGTATTATAATAACTTGTTCCATTAGCTCTAGCAATAAAACTATTGTTTTGAATAGTGTTAATATTTAATTATTTGAAATAATAAAACTTACTGAAGAGTTTACAAGTATACTAAAGAACTCCCATATCTAGACTGTTAGGATTTGCTCTATCAACCTTTCTGTATGTATGCATTCATTATTGTTGGTCTTTCTCTGAGCCTTTTGAGAAGAAAATGAATACACGATGCCACATTACCCCTAAATAGTATTTTTCTCAAGATTAAGGGACATTTCCTTATGTAACTACCATGTAATCCTCCAAATCTAGACATCAACAGGAATACAAAACTACAGTTCATTTCACATACCCTGTTCAGATCCTTTCCTTTCTGTACTTAAATAAAGTGTTTTTTTGTTTGTTTCAAAATATAAGTAAGAGTACCAAATAGCTTGAGTTGTTTCACAAATTAATTAAAATAATAAAATGATAATGTTACTCTAAACCTACCTTTATTCTCCTACAGCCTGTTCTTTTTTTGTGTGTTTTCAGTTGATCCTCAGTCTGCTCAGAAATGGGTCAAATTTTCTTCAGTGTCTGATGGCTTCAATTCTGATAGTACTAGCCATCATGGTGGGAAAATACCCAGAAAATTAGCAAATCATGTGGTGGACAGAGTTTGGCAAGAATGCAATACGAACAGAGCACAGAACAAGTAGGTATTTCCATTTTGAAGTTTATAAGTTGCATTTTGATAGTTACTTAATTGATATTTGAAGTATAAACATTCATTTGACTTTTAATTCAAAAAGCTGATATTTGACATTCAGTTTTAATGCTTCAGGGTTACAGAAAATTATGAATTCTAAAGAAATTTATAATTTCAAATCTTAGGAGAAAGTATTCAGCTTCATCAGGCGGTCTGTGTGAAGAAGAGACAGTTGATAAAGTAGCATCCTGGGATTTTGTTGAAGCCACACAGAGAACAAATTGCAGCTGTTTGAGGTAGATTTTTTTTCAGTCCATTGATGTCTCTGTGTATATACATGTGTGAGTGCGCATGTGTATGAGGGTTTTGCTTTGATGTTGATGGCTGCTGACTGATTACTGTTTGCTGAAGATTGAGGTGGCGATTTCTTAAAATAAGACAAATGAAGTTTGCTACATCAGTTACTCATAAAATTTCTCTGTAGCATATGATGATGTTTAATTAGCATTTTACTCATAATAGAACTTTTTTCAAAATTGGAGTCAGTCATCTGAAACTCTTCTGCTTTATCAACTAAGTTTCTATGATATTCTCAATCCTCTGTTGTCATTTCAAGTGTTTACAGTATATTGACCATAAGTAGATTTCATCTTAAGAAACCACTTGTTCATAATAAGAAGCAAATTTTCATCTGTTGAAGTTGTTTCATGAGTTTGCAGCAAATCCACTTGCAATTCTAGTTCCACCACATAGACAGTTAACTTCCTCTGCTAAAATCTTCAATCTCTCCAAAATCATCTGTGAAGGTTGGAATCAACTTCTTCCAAATTTCTGTTAACTTTGATATTTTGACCTCCTCCCAGGGATCACAATTGTTCTTAATGGCATTTAGAATGGTGAATTCTTCCAGGTTTTCCATGACTTTATTGGGATGAGAGGAATCACTGGCAACATTAGCTGTGTGAATGTATTTTTAAATAATAAGGCCTGAAAGTTGAAATGACTCCTTGCGCTACAGAATGAATGTTGTGTAAGCATCCATGGAAACATTACTTGCACATCTACATCAGTGCTCTTGAGTGACTTAGGCTTTTGTCAAAATTGAGTAATATTTTGAAAGGAATTTTTTTCCAAGTGGTAGGCTCAACAGTGGGCTTAAATCATGTTGTAAACATGTGCTATCATTCAGGCTTTGTTGTTCCTACTTACAGAACAGACAGAATAGATATAACATTACTCTTAAGGGTGCTAGCATGAATTTTTAGAATGGTGAGTTAGCATTGGCTTTGACTTATGTCACCAATTACATTAGCCTCTAGCAAGAAAGTCAGTATGTATTTTGAAGTTTTGAAGGTTGGTGTTGACTTTCTCCAGCCATGAGTCCATGACTGCTTCTTCAAAAAGAAGTTGTTTCACCTACATTGAAAATCTGGTGTTTTAGTGTAGCTACTTTCAAAAATGATCTTAGCTAGATCTTCTGGATAACTTGCTGCACTTTCTGCATCATCACTTGTTGCTTCACTTTGCACTTTGATATGATGACTTCTTTCCTTAAAACTTATGAACCAATCTCCGCAAGCTTCAAACTTTTCTTCTGCAGCTTTCCTACCTCTCTCAGGCTTTATAGAGGGCTCTGATTTAGCTTTTGCCTTAAGTGAATGTTATGGCTGTATTTGCTCTGGTAAAATTTTTTCCATATCAGCATTAAGACTGTTTTGTTTTCTTCTCATTTGTTCACTGCAGTAGCAATTTTAATTTCATTGAAGAACTTTTTTTTTTTTGCATTCACAATTTAGCTTACTGGCACAGGGAGCCAGGAGGCCTAGCTTTTGGCCTATGTCAACTTTTGACATGCCTTCTTTACTAAGCATAATTTCTAGGTTTTGATTAAAGTAAGAGAGATGTGACTCTTACTTGAAAACTTAGAGGCCATTGTAGGTTTATTAATTGACCTAATTTCAGTATTATTGTGTCTTAGGATATAAAAATGCCTGAAAAGAGAGAGAGAGATTGGGAACACTGAGTGGTGGAGCAGACAGAATACATACAACATTTGTCAACTATTTATTTATTTGCTCTCTTGTCTGGGCATGGTTTGTGATGCCATCAAACAGTTACAATAGTACTATCAAAGATTGCTGATCAGGGAGCACTATAACATATAATAGTAATCACAGAGTTTGAAATGTTGCAAGAATTGCCAAAATGTGACAGAAGAGAAACAGTGAGCATATGATATTAGAAAAATGGTACCAGTAGACTTGATCAATGTGGAGTTGCCACAAACCTTAAGTTGTAAATAAACACTGTATCTGTGAGAAACAGTAAAGCAATGTGCAATAAAATGAGGTATGCCTGTGTATAATGACAGACTCTCAAATGTTTTAGTAGATTAAATGTTTTACATATGTTCATTTGATTAGACTAGAATTTTTTAAACTAGCAGCTCTTTTGAAAGATTGGGGTAAAAATATGGATAGATTAGCTCCTGTTGAACAGTTTATGATGGTGAAAAAACACACCCAACTAAGGGAAAAGAAAAAACTAAACCTGAATGCAGAATTCCATGATAGTCTTTGTTTAAACTCCATGATAATGCAAAACTCCATCATAATAATTGTCTAAGACTAGGGGTTTGATAAAGTTCCAGTGGCCAAATCTAGCTCACTACCTGTTTTGTATGACCTGTAGCTGAAAATGATTTCTATGTTTTTAAATAATTGGGGGTAAAGGGGGACAGTATTTTGTGATGTTATATGAAATTCATATTTTAGTGTCTGTAAAAAAGGATTTATTAGAACAGAGCTACATCTGTCTGTTCATTTACATAATACCAATGGCTGCTTTTACAGAGTTGAGTTTTTAGAATTTAGGATGTATGTCCTGCAGAGCCTAAAATACTTAATTTGATGCTTTATGGGAAAAGTTCCCAGTCTCTGTATGAGACCAAGAGAAGATTTAATTCAACTAAGGCTTTTTGTTTTTTGGACTGTCATTGGATTTTTATCAAGCACCTCTTTTAATTCTGAACCTTAGATGTTGACTTTATTCTTTTTGAGAGGTAAAAGTTTTAAGTATATAGTTATAAAAATAGTTGAGCGAAAGCAGTTCAGTGCATGCTAGTAAATACAAGTTTAAATTTAAATTCTTGGGTCTCAGACTGAACTTTTAACTTTAAAAACTTAACTTTCTCTCATGTTTCCAGTAATTCCTCCAGGCATAGAGATTTGGGAATTAGGTGATTTGGTAAAGTAATAGTTTAGTAAATCTTTAACTTTTTTTTTTAGCAATTGCATTTTGAACATCAGGTTCCCTCTCTTCCCCCACTTTCTATCCCAATGTGGTTTTCTTATTTAGATCTTTAAGTAAAACTTGAAACAGACTCTGAACTACCATATGCGATCTTCTGTCATAGAATATCGATTGTATGGCACACATTGTTAATTGTATTCGTCAGACAATTTGCTCTCAAATCTATTGCTACTTTTTCCTCTGCTATGTATTTTATTTTTCAGGGGTTTATATTTCCTAGGTTTTTTTGGCCTGCTTTATTGGTATATAATTGACAACATTGTATGTTATTTGTGTGTAACATGATTTGATTAGGATTTGGCAAATTGGAGACACTAGCAGAAGATTGGTTGATGAAACTGGGGTTATTTCCTCATTCTTTTTTTTTTTTTAAAGATTTATTTATTCATGTATATAAGAGCTGGGGTACAGGCCAGAATCACAGGAGGTGAGAGGATTCACCAGAGACAGAGTAGGGAGCAGAACAGGCAGACTGACTGAAACACACTGCTGAGGGGAAGCAGTGGGTGAGGCAGGAGAGGTCTGCTATGCCATGTGAGTCTCTTCCCTAGCCAGCAGCAGGGATCAAACTCTCATGCTTTAGTGACTGCGGTTTGCTTCACAGTACATTGCTCAACCCACTGCGCCACCAGGGAGTCCCCTCATTCCTTTTTAAAAAAAATGTGTATAAAAGAACTGAGGTACAGACCAGAGGTTTGGGGGGTGAGATGATTCACCAGAGACAGAGAGGAGAGCAGAACAGGAGCAGTGGGAGAGACTGAAGAGGTCTGCTGAACCATGTGGGTCACCTTCTGGCCAGGGATTAAAGTCATGCTGCAGTGGCTATCAATAGCTTCATAGTGCTGCAGCTTAACCCCTTGCACCACCAGGGAGGTCCCCCTCTCCCCCTATCCCTTTTTTGAGCCAACTCTTGCAATAGCAGTGTGTCTGTTAGCAATTGCTTCTTCCATGTTCCCAGTTAACACTTACTGGGTCTTCCTATGCCTCTGGAAATATCTAAATCTTACGTAATCTGATGAGACCACTTCATTTTACTGTCCTCAGTCTTAGAAGTCATAGATACTTCCTGCTATTTTACTAGTCTCTTTTGGGAGGGTAACCATCACTTTCTGTGTAAACTTTCTCAGTGTGAAAACCAACTGGACCCTGATTGATGTGTTGGCTTTTCTTAGAAATTCATTAGAAAGGCCTCCTTGATGGCAAAGGGGTTAGTCTAAGCTCTGTCAACTACCACCAGCCATTGGGGATGAGTTCCATCCCCATCTAAGGAGCCAGCCCACATGGCACAGCAGACCTCTTCTGTCATGCCCGCTGCTCCCCATAGCAGTGTATTTCAATAGATCTGCCTGTTCTGTTCCTTACTGTCTCTGATGAATCCTCTCACCCCCATACCTTTGGCCTAGACTCAAGTTCTTGTATGCATCTTTAAAAAAATTCATTAGAAAAGACTTGCATCATTACTCAAGTGGTTTTCATGAGTCTATATGATACTAAGAAATTTAGTTATACAGAGTTGCCCTTTCAAATCTCACTACTTCTCCATAGACGTGACCATTTGCCAATTAACTGTATTTCTTCTACTTCTTTTTTTTCATTGTATTTTTCTTCCCAGCATATAAATGTAATTTTGATTTAACAGCATTTTTTTTAATGTGCCTTAGCTTTAGAGCTTTCCATTTTAGTTACTTGTAGATTTGCCTAATTGTTTTTTTAAAAAAACGTTTAGTATTCCACTTAATGGAATTACCATAATGTTTTTATTCATTCTGGGTTTGCTGGATGAATTTGTTACTCCCAAGATTTTTTGTGTCTACTTAAATTTTGTGTCTACTAGTGATTAGATTTTTTTAAACACTGTCATAGGTGATGTCTTAGGCTCTGAATACACTGATGAATAAGGCTGCACTCTAGTGGGATTGGGACAGATTATTACATTTGTTTTTTTAAAAAGATCTTTGATTCTTTTTAAATTTACATTTTAAAAATTAGTACAAGGAAGCAAATAAAACTATGTGGGTGATATGATAGAGAATTGTGGGGGAGAGGCTATTTAAAATACTTAAGACTTCAAAATGATTCTACCAATTTTACTCTCACTTTTTGCATATAAGATTACTGGCTTCCTTTTGCTTTCGTTGATCTGAAAACTGCCCTTAAAATTCTTTTATGCCATTATGGTAAGCGAATACCACAAAATTATTTTAATTGGCATTAGATATTGTACATTTATTTATATTAGCCTTTGTTCTGCTAGAATGTTCATTTAAGAATTAGCACTTAAGCAGCCTGTAGATCTAAGACATTCGGGAGTGGAGCAGGAGGGAGAGTGAGAGAAAGAAGAGCATGGTGAAAGGTGGTAGAGGACTGTGAGCACTTTAGTGGTGGAGAAACTATGGTGACTACCTGAAGGGAGAAATCCTATATTGTGAAAAATAAAGAATGTTTAAAAACAAAAACAAAAGAAAAAGAAAATTAGCACTTAGCAAGCTATATAAATCCAAAATAATACAATAAATTTCAAATGTTAAAACTGATAGTTGGAACTTTAATCAGTAGGAAAAAGAATCTAAAGGAATTATTGAATTGTGCTTTAAGGAAAACGTCTTTTAAGAAAAATTCTTCAACTCGATTGATTTCTAGTATGAATTCAGTTATTCTATAAAAGAGCCTTGCTTTTTAGGAAAAGATACATGTAGAAGAAAGGGACTGTGACTTAATGTCACCAAAATTTTAGAGAGCACCAATGCAATTATTATGTAACATGAATTAATAGTTAAATGTATAATATTTAATGCCAGTTAACTCTTATAGAAGGGTAAATGACTATCACTGTTTACTTTTTACATTCTTTGTGTACTCAGAATATGACCAAATAGTTTGCCTCAAATTAATGGAGATCATATAGCTCCTTCAGTTACTTACATAATTTTACCAATTCTTAAAAATTTTGGTCTCAGAGTTTGGTACCAGCTTTAAAAACTATTGATGATCAGAGAGTGCTTTTAAGTAGATTATGTATACTTAGATTCATTTCAGAAAAATTTTAAAATACTTTTTGATTTATTTAAAAATAACAATAAACAGTACATATTAATATGAATATAATAATACTTGAATTGAACTTAGAGGCATAGCATTATTTTATAATTTTAGTAATCTATTTGATGTTGAACTTAGTAACATATCTGGAGTCTCATTTGCTTCTACGTTCATTTTATGTGTTTTATTTTGATTGAAGTGTGTGAAAATCCAATCCTATATAACTGCAGTTGGAAAAGGGAATAGTATTTTAATAGGCCGTTCAGGGAATTGTGAATATTTGATACACCAAAATTTGACAAATAGTTCTTTTTTCTTTTATGTATAGAACTGGGGTGTAGGCCACAGGTTGGGGTACTGAGAGGATTCTCCAAAGACAGAGTGGGAAGCAGAACAGGCAGGTTTTACTGAAATACACTGTTAAGGAGAGCAGCAGGCTAGACAAGAGAGGTCTGCTCACTGCTCAAGAGGTTAGCTCACTGGCTGGGGATTGAACTCAGGGCAAAGGAGTGATAGTGCCACCAGGAAAGTCTGATAGATGGTTGTTAATTAAATGTTAGTTGCAATATGGAATTTTAAGTCATATTCTTGTATTTTACTAAGAACTGAACTTTTAATTACATATACTTTTATTATATCATGCATCAATCAGTTGGAAAACATTGAGTTATGCAGATATGAATGTTGGCACATTTTATTTTGTAGTATCAAAACATTATTTTATAATTTATTTTTCCTTAAAATCGCAAATTTATATTTATTTTTGAGAACCAACTAACTTAGGCTTTCCAAATAACCAAATCTGTATTAACCATAGTTTATCTGTCAAATCTTTTTTTTTTTAAACTAATAATTTTTTAGCTTATAACGCAAGCATTTTTTAGTTCAGCTTATAACGCAAGCAGTTAAAATTGCAAATGTAGGGCCTCTCTAGTGGCGCAATGGGTTAAGCAACGCACTATGAGGCAAATAGTAGCCACTGCAGCATGAGTCAGATCCCTGCTGCTGGCCAGGGAGGGGACCTACATGGCGCAGTGGATCTCTCCTGCCTCTCCCACTGCTCCCCTCAGAGGTGTATTTCAGTCAGTCTGCCTGTTCTTCTCCCCACTGTGTCTCTGGTGAATCCTCTCACTGCCCACACCTCTGGCCTGTGCTCCAACTCTTGTATGCATGAGTAAATAAATCTTTAAAAAGAAAAGGTTGCAAGTATACTTTCATATGTAGTAGAGATGCTTCATGTGTGCTTCCTGTTGTCTTATATACATACCTTAAGTATAACATTAGTTGTAGTTTTTCATAGATGTTGTTTTTTGGGGACTTGAATTAGCATTGCATGATAAATTTGTATAAATTTTAGGTAGGCATCATTGAAAATAAATGTGTATACTATATTAAGTGCACCTCTAAAAATCCAGTTTTATCCTTTTCCATACATTTGTCTCCTCTGCTCTATTTGCTTCTATCCCCTTCTATCCCCCTTCACTTTTGGTAACCACTAATTGGTCTTAAGAGTCCAAGAATTTATTTAGTTATTGTTTGTTTTCTTTGTATACCACACATAAATGAAATCATATGGTGCTTGTTGTTTTCTATCTGGCTTATTTTGCTAAGCTTTATACCCAGTAGATACATCCATGTTGCAAATGACAGGATTTCTGCTTTTTTATAACTGAATAGTATTCATATTGTGTGTATATATCACTTTTTTTTTTGTATTACATATGTCCTTTATTAGCTGGCTAGATATGACTAGATACTGAATTTTATTCTTATTTATTGAGACAATCATATACTGTGCTCTCTTTTTCTGTTAATGTGATTTTTTAAAAAACTTTTTAATGTTATTCCTTATATTCTTAGCACAAACTCATTTGGTCTCTAGCTATTAACCTTTGTTAGGATATCTATTACCTTATCTATTAGGTAATAGGAAAAGTAAAACTAAACTAAAGAAAACTAAAGAAAAAAGAAAGCAAAGAAAGAAGGTAGGAAACAAATTGGTATCAGGACAGTATCATTTATTACTGGGTTGAGTTGCTAATATTTTGTTAATGGTTTATAACCATGTTCTTGGAATGTTTTGTACTTTTTTTTCTTTTAATGTTTTTGATTTTGATGTCAGGGTTATGGTGGACTTCTGCCTCTTTTGGGCATAACTCACAGCTCTTATTTTCCTTGACAACTTTCATGCTTTTTTCCCCACATATAAAATAAGATGTCTATATAGATGGTCTATATAAATGACTGTCCCAGCATGTTCCCTCAGTAGTGAGACCTTTGAAAAAGTGCCTGCCACTGCTTTTGAATACTCTCTCTTTTTATCCATTATCTCTGATATAACAAAGCCATTTACAAAATAAATTTTAAAACTAAACTAATAAATACTGAATGCTTTAATTCATATACCTGTTTTTTCCTAGTTTTCTTAGTGCAAAAAAAGACATCCTTAAATGTAATTGAGTTTGCAATCTTAAAGGTACACAATGTTTTTAACACCACTGAAAGAAATCTTAGGCTCTAAATGTAGTTATTCACTTTCTAGGTGTATATATAGGTTAAGTACTTCCGTTTAAAATTGTTTCAAATTACAAGTGAAAAAAAATGCTTCTAGGTGTTTTACTTTTCCAGTCAGCTGAATCTTTGTTTATCAATATGCTTTGGGAGAATGTAGGAAGGGATGCTTTAATCTGTCAATATCAGCACTATCATGAATGATCTAACTTCATTCCAGTAGAAATAAGTTTTCTTGCTAAGTTGCTATAGGATTGTTGTTGATGATGGAGCTCAGCCAAGCCATAGATTTGTAACAATTACTGTGAACTGGCAGGTGTATTTTGTAAATGAATACATTTCATAACTTTTTTTATACCTTTTAATCTTTAAACAACTGAAGTTTTATCTCTGCATTTATTCAGATACTTAGGTAATGCAGTCCGTCTTTGGCTATCTATCACATTAACTGTATTAAATGAGCATGTGAGGGCCTCCCTGGTGGCGCAGTGGGTTAAGCAACGCACTATGATGCAAACTTCAGCCACTGCAGCACGAGTTCGATCCCTGCTGCCGGCCAGGGAGGGGACCCACATGGCGCAGCAGACCTCTCCTGCTGTGCCCGCTGCTCCCCTCAGCAGTGTACTTCTGTTGATCTGCCTGTTCTGCTCCCCGCTCTGTCTGTGGTGAATCCTCTCGCCCCCCACACCTCTGGCCTGTACCCCAGTGCTTATATGCATAAATAAATAAATCTTTAAAAAAAATAATAAATGAGCATGTGATAATTGACTCATGAAATTTATACATGATATTAATTATAGGTCATTAGGGTTTTTCCCCATGTAAATCAAATTATTTTATTTTTAGGCGTATATATGGAAAACATTGATATCTGAAGTATCTAATAGTTTCTCTTTGTACTCTTGATAGGATAGTGATATTATAAGTTTTAAACCTTTATTTTAACTTTCCAGGCACAAAAATCTCAAACCAAGAAATCCTGGACAGCAAGGACAAGCACCATCGTTAAGTCAGCAGCAAATACTTCCTAAGCACAAGACCAATGAAAAGCAAGAGAAGAGTGAAAAACCACAGAAACGTCCCTTGACTCCTTTTCACCATCGTGTATCTATTAGTGATGATGTTGGCATGGACACAGATTCAGCCAACCAAAGACTTGTGATCTCCACTCCAGACAGTCAAGTGAGATTTTCAAACATCCGAACTAATGATGTAGCAAAAACTCCTCAGATGCAGGGCACTGAAATGGCAAATTCACCTCAGCCACCCCCACTTAGTCCTCACCCATGTGACGTGGTTGATGAAGGAGTGACTAAAACACCTTCAACTCCTCAAAGTCAACATTTTTATCAAATGCCAACACCGGATCCATTGGTTCCTTCTAAACCAATGGAAGATAGGATAGACAGTTTATCCCAGTCTTTCCCAGCTCAATTTCAGGAAACTGTAGAACCTACAATATATGTTGGTACAGCAGTAAACTTGGAAGAAGATGAAGCTAATATAGCCTGGAAGTATTACAAGGTCCCAAAGAAAAAAGATGTAGAGTTTTTGCCACCTCAACTTCCAAGTGATAAATTCAAGGATGATCCAGTTGGACCTTTTGGACAGGAAAGTGTAACATCAGTTACAGAGTATGTATTTTTTTAATAGTCACTATTATAATTTAAGGGTGGATATAATGTAAGTTCTTAATATTAGGATTCCAGAATTGATTTCAGGGTAGGATTTACAATAATAAATCCTTTGAGTATTAGTTTTGCACAATTTACTGTGTTTTTTCCTCAGGGAACCTCGATATAATGAAATATTTTAGTCACAAAAAAGTGGAGAAAATAATATAACACTTATCCGTCAGTTAGCTTAAGGATTTAAGTTGGTCCATCAACCAACTTAAAGATTTTGCATTCAATTAGAACTCTTATGTACTGTTTTTCGTCCTTCATTCTTCTTCCACTATCCTGAATTTGTTATTTATCTTTTTATACATGTCTTTGTACATGTAGCGCTAGTTAATTCATTTCAGTTGCTCTGTAGTATTTCTTATGTATGCACTATCATTTATCTTTACTCCCTTGGAGATTGACATTGGTTGCTGTCTACATGTTCCTTGGTATTTGGTATTATGAGAATTAATTTGATTAATCTAGCACATTCAGATGGCATCTTGTGTCTTAATATGTGTTTTCCAGATTCCTAGTGAAGTGTTAAGCAACATTTTAAATACTTACTGACATTTGGATTTCCTCTTGTGACTTGCTTGTACATAATTTTTAGTACATTTCTTTTCTCTTACCCCCGGCTTACTCTTTGCATATTCTGTTAATCTTGTATTTGTTGTGTGTGCTATAGATATCTTCCTCCATTCTGTGGTTTACTTTCTCAGTTCATTTTATGATACACTTTGGTTAGGAATAAAAATTTTTTTCAGCTCTCCCTTTACTTTCTGTGTTCTCACTACCTTTATTGACCTAGAGTCCCTTTGCATTTTATTTATAGGTTTTTTTTTATAAGTTGAAAATCAACAAAAGCAATTATAGTTACTAAAACAGACTATCTAGTGCAAGGCCAAATAGTACCTACTGATTATATCAATATTTCCTCCATTGTCAATGAACTCTTTTAAACTCGTTAAGTTAGAATTTTGAATTTCACAAAAATATATGTAGGTATATATGTTCAGCCCTTAGACTAGGCATTTTAGAGGACTGGTTCAGTTTGATTTTTTTTTTTTTTTTTGGTGTTGCCACTGAAAAAATTCTGTTTCTTGTATAATTTCTTCACCACCACCACCTCCCCCTCACCGTGCATTCTTTTTGGAAACTGTATAATTCAGACGTTTAGCTTCTATATTTTTCATATATCTTTTTCCTCTACATTCTGTGTTCCTTATTTCTTCTAACCTTTTTTTGAAGTTTAATATTATTTTTCATGTTTTTTTCCTAAACTTAAAAAAAAATTCTTTTTTAATGTCCTGTAGTTTTCTTCTCTTAAGAATTACTTGTTTTGGTCTTTTACTGTGCTGCTTCTCATTATATATATATATACACACACACACACACACACATATAAATTACATTTCTTAAAATTGTTTATACTCTATATATATTTTAGAGTGAGGAAATAAAGGAGCTGATTGGGAATTTTATATATAGACAGAACCTTATTGATTGGGAAACCTTATCTGTTTAATACATGTCTTAATAGAGTATATATGTCACTTTAGACACTTTGCTTTATGATAACAAACTAGGGGATGTTTTGGGGAGAGACCTCATCCCTAAAATTCCGGAATTAAGAGTTTGTTAGAATCTGGCGGTCCTGGGTAGTTTATTCATTTTCCTTAGGAAAGAAACCTTTCCATTTCTCCATTTTCAGCATTTTTTTAAATTTCTGTCTGGAAATTAAGTCCCCCCCTCCTTTTTTTTTTTATTTTCTAGACAGTTTGACTATCCTGTTGTTTATATAGTTTTCCCATTAGCCCCCCTCTTATATATGCTAGACTTTGAACTTTATCTGTTCTGTTTTATTGATTTTTTTTTTACCTACTAGTCTGGTCCATTTATAGCCTTTCTTATTTTCCCTATTATTAGAGATTGTCTTTAAAAATTTGTTGTTGATTTTTTTAGTAGACAAACCTGTTTTTTGTAGCACTTTGAATTTTAAAAGTACTGTAGTTTTTTTTTAATTAAGATAAATCTAGGTTTGTAGTTGAGGGACTTGAGAATACCCTTATGATCATGGAAGACAATTAGCTTAATAGTGAACAAGTCGGGCACCCTGGTGGCGCGTTGGGTTGAGTGCCTCACCATGAAGCATCCGTGGCACAGCAGTACAGGTTCAAACTCCAGCCAGGGAGGGGACCCATGTGGTGTGGTAGACCTCTCCTGCCTTGCTCTCTGCTCCCCTCAGCAGTGTATTTCAGTCTATCTGCCTGTTCTGCTCCCCACTCTGTCTCTGGTGAATCCTCTCACCTCCCATGACTCTGACCTGTACCCCAGCTATTGTATGCATAAATAAATAAATCTTTAAAAAAAATAGTGAACAAGTCTCTTGAAAGCAAATGCTCTCTTGGAAGCAAATTTTAAAAGATCTTAATCTTTGCTGCATGTACTATTAAAAAGAAGTCTGGGCTAGTCTAAACTATCTGAAACCTCTGTTTTCTACTTATTTTTCATCTACATATATTCTCTACAGCAGTCAGAGAGCTCATTGTAAGTTAAATATTATTAATCACTTGATTAAAAACCTTCAGTAGTTTTTTTTTTATAAACTTAGGATATACTTAGAATAAAACCCAAACTCCTTTTTTCTCATCTGTAAGGTTCTCCAACCTAGTTTATCACTCATATCTACTATTCTCTTGTTTTCTTCCTGATTTAGCCACACCAGTTTTCTTACTACATCTTTAAAAAGTTAAGCTCATTCCTCATGGACTTTAGAATTGCATCTCTAAGCGGGGACTAACTCAAGCCTTATTACTCAGTCCCATTCAAAAGTTACCTTCTCAGGAGGTATTTGACTGCCTTTTCTTTCTAAATCATGGCCTCTCCTTAATGCCCAAATCACTATCCTGTGTACATACTGTTTTCATATTCTCTCTCTTATCATTATCTGAAATTATGTATTTGGTAATGGTCTTTTCCCTATTAGAATGTAAGCTCTAAGAGGGCAAGGACTCTGCATGTTTTTCTTTACTGATATGTCCCTCCATCATAAAAATACTCCTTAAAATAATCCTGGACATATAGTAGACACTCAGCAGATGTTTAGATGAATGAAATGACAGTATGGTCTTAGGTTACATAATGATTTTAAAACTTTTCTTTCCCGGTTATATTTTCTTATTTAATGTATGTAAAAATGTAGTATGAAACAAGAATGAGTTTTTATGGGCACATATGTTCATAAAATCCAATAATTCAAACTGACTTTAAATAAGTGTATTTGTTGTGTGCATTAGCATCTCTCTGAAAGTGAAATTAAGGTCCCTTAGAAGTAAATGTAGCTTAACCTTAGAATCTTTTCTAAAATTATTTGACATTTTTCTTAATAAGAATGAGAAGAAAGTACAAGCATAACGTTAGAAAGGTAGCATGCAGAAGTAGAGTGGTGCTGGATCATGATTGTGTAAATTTAGGCAACAACATGCTTCCGCGTATTCCTGGTTACCATTTTTTTCTGCTTTATAGAAAGAAAAGGCCAAAAAAAAATCGAATAAAAGGGTTGTTTCTTTTTCTTAAATTCTATGTCTCATGTGAGTATTGTTTTGATTATGCTAGTTACTAAAAATGTGTATTCCCTTTTAGATAGAGCCCTTGTTTTATTTAGTATTGTAATAGATTGGAATACGATATCATAAAATGAATCAGCCATCAGAGGCTTAGCTGCAATATGAACTAAGAAACATGGATATAATTGTTCTATATCTGGGAGGTTAGACTTTTTTGTTTTATGTTTTAGTCATTGGGATGATTCTTTCTTTTTCTGGAGTTACTATTCTATGGTTCTAGTTCTCGGTTGGGGCAGTTCCTTATCCCCTCAACCCACACCTCTCAGGTCACATTGGGCAGTTTCTAGAGAGAATTTTGGTTGTCACAACTGGATGTATTTCTGGTGTCTGGTAGGTAGAGATCATGTATCTTGCTAAATATCCCTTAGTGTATAGGATAGCCCCCACAAAAAGGAATTATCAAACCCAAAATGTTGCATTGAAGTGCTTTAATGTCATGAATAACTTCTAATAGAAATTTTAATTCTAGAATGAGTTATTAAATTAGATAGACCAAGCATGTTTACTTAATAGTTTCAGTAGGAAGGATCCTCAACTTTATTAGACCCACCCAAACCACATTAAAATACCTGGTATACTCATTAGTGTTTGTATTATGCTAAAATGGTTTCTCTTTTTCTCCATAATTAAAAGGATCTTGTTGGAATAATTTAGTAATTCAGGGCCTCCCTGGTGGAGCAGTGGGTTGAGCAGCGCACTGTGACGCAAACCGCAGCTACTGCAGCATGAGTTCAGTCCCTGCTGCTGGCCAGGGAGGGGACCCACATGGTGTGGCAGACCTCTCCTGCTGTGCCTGCTGCTCCCCTCAGCAGTGTACTTCTGTTGATCTGCCTGTTCTGCTCCCTGCTCTCTGTGGTGAATCCTCTCTCCCCCCGCACCTCTGGCCTGTACCCCAGTGCTTGTATGCATAAATAAATAAATCTTTAAAAAAAATTTAGTAATTCAAGGGTAGCTGCTATTAATAGTACTTGAGATATGCTCTATTGAAATCTGTCATCTCCTCATAGAAACTGGTGAAACCAGTTGACAAAGTCAGATGATATCCCCATCATTAAAATAAGTTCTGTGAATTACTGCTTATACACTTTGATCGCATTTAGACAATCTTCTTAAACTCTTTATAGAATCTTTCTATAATTTTAAGATATAATGTGGTCAATCCCTTTTCTAGTCATAATCTGTACAGAAGCTTAGTTTGTTTTATATAATAAATTTGTGAATTTGTATTACCCAGTCATTGTAAGTTTCTGTTTTTCCCATACTTTGAGCTTTGAAAGTATATTCAGATGTATAGCAATTAATTTTAATGAGGTTAATTAGAGGTCTGTTGCAACTCCTACATTTCTCCTTCCTTAGAGAGATTACCTTTTTTATCTTAAAAGATATATTTTAATCAGTTCAAATAAAACTGAAGTTTCTCTTAAATGAAAGATACTATAAGACATTGTTGGGTTATAAAATAAATTTGGCCTTATCACTAAATGAAATTGAAACTTGATAGATAATATCATGTTAAATTCTCTGACACATATTACAAGATGCATAAGGAGGTAGAGACAGAGTGAGGAATATTTGAATTCTATTTACGGAGATCCAGAAACTTTATGTAGTTTGGCATGGATAGATTTTAAGGTGCTGCTTAGTTGTTTGTCATGATAAGAAGTGAGAGCTGAAAAGTGTGTTAGAGCTATATAATGGATGGCAAAATGCTCTTTGTAAGTAAGCTCATATGTTATCCCTGAGATGATGGGGTAAAGTTGCAAGATTTTCAAGGTAGATGAAGAGTTTTGGAAAGATAACACAGTTTTGTAAAGTAAAGATTTTGGTAATGCCCAAAGTAGCATTATTGCAAGATTGTTTGAATTTAAGTTATGTATGTATATGAAGGAGATCAGGTTGGGCATCTGTGTGGATAGATTAGAACTCTCAGGGACTTCACTGGCAAATTTAAGAGATCTTAGGAATGTATGGATTTTATAGATTCTGTGGAGTACACTAAAGAACTTTACAGACAATTGACTAGTGAAGTACAGGAGTAGCATATTTAAAGACCAGCATATTTATTTCACAAGAGGGAAAGATGAGAAGTTATTTGAAAGCTGGTCTCTCCGTTTTACCCACTTGGGACTAAATCTTAATTTTTATGATTTTTTTTAAAAAGTAGCATTTCAAAATAGAACTATTCATGTACCTTAATGAAAGTAAGGTCTTGTTAAATCAGTAAAGTTTGATTAAGTAGTAATAACAACATACCCATTATAACAAACAAAGGAAATCTGTATAGGTTGATATGAGACAATCTTTCGATAGATTATAAAATTGAAGAACAGGTATGTGGCAGTATGTATGTAATTCTCCCCCACCACCACCACCCTGATTAGGTGCACTGTTATTTTGAAGGAGAGGGTTTGGGAAATTCAACATTTCAGCCATGCTTTTATGTAGTGTGTATAGTATGTGTGCATTGTAAAGTTATGAATTCAGTTTGAAGTGTGCCTACTTAGATACCATCAGGTAGTTGTGATTTTTTTTTTTTTAAGATTTTTAAATTTACTTTTATGTAGAAGAACTAGGGAGTAGGCCAGAGGAGTGGGGAGTGAGAGGATTCACCAGATACAGACTGGGAACAGAACATGTGAATTTACTGAAATACAGTGTATAAGGGGAGCAGTGGAGGAGACAGGAGAGGTGTGTACTGTTAGCTCCCTGGCTGGGGATAGAACTCAGGCCCATAACGGGGGCTGTCGAAGTGATAGTGCTGAGACTTAACTCTTAGGCCACCAGGGAGGCCCCAGGAAAGGGAATTCTTAATAATCCAGTTACAGTAGATGAAAAGTGCAAAGAGGGACTAGAATGCATCATTAGAAATAAAGAAGTAGCTTCTTTTTAATAGTATCTTTGTACATGTTTGTACCTTTTTAGAAAATGATAGTGAAGAAATTTAGGCGTTTGTTTTATTGCTATCACATGAAAACTCAATTTCCATTTGGTATAAATAAATGAAGTTAGTCATTGATTGCTGTTTAAATATGGTCCTATGCTTCTACAAAAGGCAGATAAACAAAAGGAAGAAGCAGTACTCTTGATTTTTCTAATCAATTTTATGTAGTGATGACTGTCTAATTAGTACAGAATATTATCATTTCTAAGCACCTCCATTCTTAGATCTCCATGTACAGCAGTTTGTGCCAATTTTTTCATCAGCAGCTTTAAAGCAAAATTCCTTTTCTACTTTGTTAGGAATTAGTTGGAGAGGGGGGTTGGAAGTGAGTGATAGCATGTAACCCATATGGAAGATATACATATCTATAAGATACATTTTGCTTCTAATTATTATTTCTCTGGTATTGTTAGCATTTATTTCAGAACAGGCTTATGAGATAACAATTTCGGTCAAATATTAGTTTTAAGTCTCTTTTTTCAAAGGGACTGTATTTAGTTTTATTAAAATTTGTGATTGCTTACTAGTCTGCAGTACTGATTCAGAGGTAAACTTTTCTAAACCCTGAGCAAAGAAAAAATTATACATAAGAATAGTTACTATGTTTTGTTTTGTAGTAAGGTAGAAGCCATTTCTTTCTAAATAATTTCCACATCAAAGTCAGAGAGCATACTCTCCATATCATATGAGGTTGTTTTACATGTTAAACAAGAAAATACATGTCAGAGTAGATGGAAATGCTATTTTTAAAAGCTTTATGTTGATATCAATTTGGCACATTTATTATTTAGTATGGTGCAATACAAAGCTACTGTTAAGGAAGAAATGTTTATTCACTTATAAAACAAAACTATCAATCACAAGACATCCTCATTGTCTTAGCACTATTTTCCCACGGAAAAAAGTTGGGATTTTAGTTTGGGGGATGAATCTGGAGCATAAAATCGGGAATAACAATGACTTATATTTAATAGTATGTTTAGAAAATAACAATGACAACTGGTGTTTTACCCTTAGTTTATCAGATATAGAGTGCCCAGGCATTGATGAGTAGATTAATAAGACATGATATCTTTGTCAAAGAATTTATATTCACAGTTCATATACTGATTTATGATTATGGATGCAAACATATCTCAGTCTGTATGACTTTCAGATTCCATGTATTCATTTAGCAAGTATTTATTGAGCACCTATTATATGCTGCCCTATGTTCTAGGCATTTGGGACAATTCATTGAATAAAGACAAAGATCCCTGACTTTTTAGAGACTTATTTAGGATCTACTGGGAATTGATAGTTAAGTATAAATACAAGCAAGTTACTTAGTATGTTAAAAGATAAGTGCTATGTATGTGGTGAAAAATAGAGCAGGGGATTCAGTGTTAAGATAGTTGGGTGTGTTACAATTTTAAATGAGGCCTCAGGGTAAGTGATGCTTAAACAAACACTTCAAGGAAGAGAGAGAGTTGGCCATGCAACTATTTGGAGGAAGAATGTTCCAAAGGGAACAACTTAGGCCTGTTTCCTTTTTCAATGTCTGGCCTGTTTGAGGAACATCAAGAAAGCCTTAGGAAACAGTGAGTGAGAGAGGGAGTAGAATAGTAAGATTGAAGAAAAAGAGATCAATGAAGACTTTGATAAGAACTTTGGTTTTTACTGAGTAAAGTAGGCATTGTAGGAATTGAGGATGATTTGTTTAGCAACGTGGCAGCTGTTCTGGCAGGATGGGGATCTCAACTCTGCATACCATAGAGAGATGAACTTGGGAGTCTAGAAGTATCTTACACAAACCAAAATCCTGGTCTTCAGAGATATAAAAATCTTGATGTTTTTCAGGGCTCTGTGGTGCACATCAGCTTGTGGTGGCTTCTGTCTCTTACACTTGATTTCAACTTTCTCTGATCTGTTAGTTTCACTAATTCATCTTTCCAGTTTCACTCATCTCCCCTCTTGTTATGTTACTCTTTGTCATTTTACTGGTTATTTTAGGAGATAAACATACATTTATCAATCACTCTGTGGAACTAGGTCCTGATCATATAAAAATGGTGTGATTGATGTAATGTAAAATGCGATTAGAAAAAAACCTGAGTACTTGCATTGAAACTTCTCACTTGTAAAGCGTATGTATTTACGTGTTTGTAAATGCCAGAATTAGTAATAGTATTTTCATGAACTACAAATCAGGCCTGTAATTTTTTTTTAATTTTAAATATATGTGCTCATGGCAATAGGAAAAGGATAATCAGTTTTTTTAAAGTATGAATTATATAAGTCATACCTCACATTTTGCAAATTCCTGTCCTAGAGCAGTTTATATTTTAAAAAGTCCCTTTGAGTGAATGGACCCTTTGAGTGATTGGTCAAGTTAACTTGTGTTTGAGGACTGGGAAACAGACTGGATTACCAAAAGACAACGTATGGGGATGGAAAGAATTTAGATGGAAAGAATTTATAGATAGGAGAGCTGAAGTTTAGCTCCATTTCTCTATTGCTAAATTTGAGACTAATAAATCATATAACCTTTCTATGCCTCAGTTTCTTCATTTGTAAAATTAAGGCTTATAGATTAGAGCATCTCTAGTTCCTAAAATTTCATGATATTTAACTTGTTATGGAAATTTATTATGTTCTTATTGAGAATAAATAGAATTAATTTTTAATTTCATTTCTTTATGCAGGTTAATGGTGCAATGTAAGAAACCTTTAAAAGTTTCTGATGAATTAGTGCAGCAATATCAAATTAAAAATCAGTATCTTTCAGCAATAGCATCTGATACAGAACAAGAACCTAAAATTGATCCATATGCATTTGTTGAGGGAGATGAGGAATTCCTTTTTCCTGAGAAGAAAGATAGACAAAATAATGAGAGAGAATCTGCTAAAAAGCATAAGGTAAGACAAAGCAAAGTACTCAAAGGGTCACTGATGATTTTGTAACATTTACATAGAATCTATCTTCTCATATTTGTTTAGAATAGAACAGACTCACATTTCAACTTCGAAAAGTATTTTTAATATATTGGCAATCAGGTACATTGTACAAAGCTTAAGATCTTATATGGACTTGAAATTATAGCTGGTATGTGATGATGAAAAGATTTTTTTTTTTTTAATGATGAAAAGATTGTTTACTGAAAAGTTTTTGGGTGGAGAAAGAGTACATAACTATTTTTGTTAATGAGTTATAGTATGCCATGAATAAATTAAAACAGTTTTTAAAAATAAAATAAAATACATAATTTTGAGTGTGTGAGCTGATAACTAAAGAGTACCCCAAAATAAAATGTTCTACTAATAAGATCAAGGAGCTAAAAATAATTGACTACAATTTTAAATATAAAATACTTGAGAATTTATTAAGTACAAGAGAATTGTGCTAGATAAGCATTTTGTCTTAAAAACAAACATGGACAATGAAAAGTAAAAAATTTTGTAAACGTCCCAAAATATGTTTATTACAAAAAATTCATTTCACAGAGCTTATTTTGCCTTGCTATGTGCCACATATTGAAATTTTGTACACTTATGAATATGAAAACATGAGTAGCTGGGAAGACTACCGACATTATAGAACAAACATGGATTTTGATTTTGGTTGAAATCCCAGGTCCTACTACATTTTAGTTGTATTCCCTAGGTTATCTTTAAAATGGTTTCTTTTAGACACTTCAGGTGAGGGGGAGGAAGAGCACAAGAGACTATGGAGATGGAGCACTGGTGAATTGGTGATGGGTATTGTATGGGGACTACACCTGAAAGGAGAAAGCATACATTGTACAAAAAGGAAGAATGATGTAAAATATATATAAAATAAATAAAATGGTTTCTTGTTAGATGAGATTTCTACTTAAAAGAATTAGTGATAAAGTTTATAGAACACCTAACAAAATACATGACATGTAGCTGTTCAGTAGCTGGTAGATTTTGTTGTTGGTAAATTATGTATTTCAGTCTAAAATGTATTAATGTTTGCAGATAGAAGATGGACCATCTAGTGTGACAGTGTTGTCACATGAAGAAGATGCTATGTCATTGTTTAGTCCTTCTATCAAGCAAGGTAAACCTTTTGTTCCTAAACAAAATTCTTGTTTCATAGAAAGGGACCAATCTTAAAATGATGGATGTATTGTTACTATCTTTTACTGGGAGAGGCAAGTTCAGGTGATAGAAATTCTGCTATGAGTTATTGAAGCTTCTTTATTACAAATAAAAGTACTTCTCATCTGAACGAGAAGATTGGGTGAGATGATTGCTTAAAGTCCCTTTTAGATCTAAAAACTCAGTTTAAAATTAGACGTTACTGTATTTTTTTTTTGTCCTTTCCTTTTCCCCACCCCCAAGTTAGATAACTGTTGCTGAGGTTACTAATTTAATAACTTCCTGAGCATATGTTGTGCATAGACACTGTTCTTCAGCCTGGGCATATAGGCCCAAGTATATGACTTGTGCCCCTTGTGAATGCAATAGAGACAACAGTATATTAGTTCTTTTTACAAAATCCATTTTTTTTTAAACTGGTTATTTTTATTTACTTTTTTAACGATTTACTTATTTATGCATATAAGAACTGGGATACAGGCCAGAGGTGTATGAGTGAGAAGATTCACCAGAGATAGTAGGGAACAGAACAGGCAGGTAGACTGAAACGCACTGTTGAGGGGAGCCAGTGGGCGAGACAGGAGAAATTTGATGTGTCCATGTGGGTGACCTTCCTGGCCAGGGATCAAACCTGTGCTGCAGTGACTGCGGACAACTTCATAGTACAGCAACCAAACCCCTTGTGCCACCAGGGAGACCCCCTAACAAAATCCATCCTAAAGGATGCAAAGGAAGTCATCCTTTGAATTCAGTTTGTTAGGGACATAGTTTTGTCCTAATATTTGGAGTAAATAGAGAGGGTCAGGTGTTGTGCAGTCAAAACTAAGAAAAAAAAAAAAAAGACCTTCTGAATAAGGGAGGTGATCTTTTTTGAAATAAATTTGCGGGTTGTTGGACCTAAGTAGCTTATGAATTAACAATCTGAATTCGTTGACTTGTTCACCTACCTTGCAATACAGGGAATGTGTAAATTGCCTTCTTGAGCCTATGACGTGGCTTCCTTAAAATATGGACCATCTATCACACTTTGGAACAATTTCGAGGTAGAGCTAGAGCTTGGAAATCTTGAAAATCAAGATTTTCCATAGTCTGAAGTTTTAGTACTGTTGTTTTACTGAAACTTCAGAAGTGACATTTATAGATACTAGGAAAATGATTCCTATCTTTCTGAGCCTGGTCTGTTTCAAGTCATTTGGCATCTGGAAAATAATTTCAAAGGCCATGTACCATATTACTTTTTTTTTTTCTTGTGTGGTGATAGAAAGGAGTTGAACTTTCACTATTATTTGTGTATTTCTTTAAATAATTACATAGTTTTCCTCTAAACTGATGGGCAAAAGGAAAATAAGATTCTAGAAATGAAATGAAGCTTACTATATTTATTGAGTACTTAAATGCCTGGCACTGGGCAAAATACCTGTGCTTTGTCACGTACAATTTTCCTCATTACTGAAGCTGAAGTAAGTGACACAGGGTCATGCTGTTTGTGTTGGAGTTGGGATTCAAATTAATTGTCACACTCAAGAAGCTAGAATGCTTAATTACTACACATGCTTCCTTTATATTTCAGAAATATAGAAAAAAATGTCTATATTAAATTCTGTTGTCTTAATAGTGCTTAGTTTTATATGATAGATGTTCACATAGTATGCTTACCTCTGTGAGAGATTATATAGCCTTTGGTGTATTTTTTAATACTTCCTGTGAAAAGTTACAGTTTTATAGGAAGCATTTATAGGTGTTAACAGCACAATTTCTTACTGCATAATGCCTTTATAAACTCTTGTATAATCTAACTTAAATAAATAGAATAATGCTTATTTGGTCAGTAGTGGAGTTTTTCATTTTGTTTTTCTGATTGACATAAACAGATGCTCCACGCCCTGCTAATCATGCCCGTCCTCCATCAACCAGTTTGATTTATGACTCAGACCTGGCTGTCTCTTATACTGACCTAGATAATCTCTTCAATTCTGATGAAGATGAACAAACAGTGAGTATCCTAGTAGTGACTGACATTATAATTTGTTTTCTTTGATTTTATACAAGTTCCAGCCCCTTTACCCGCTATGTGTGACTTGAATGCTACAGTTTAGCCTTGAATAATAAGAAATATTTTGGAATAAAATTTCATGAATTGATTTCTTTTTTACAAATTCATTTGAGCAATGGTGTCACAGGCTTTGAGGGTTTTTTTTTCTTTTGTTTGTATGTTTGAAGGACATGTATGGTTAAACTTAATTTGAATTCTGCCATATGTTCTTTCTCTACTGTCCTGTGAAACTGAATTGTTTTCCTGTTCTTTAATATTCTATTTTGAGAAATGACTCTGAAATCAACTGTTGTAGAGAACATATATGTAATTAACATTAACATTATACGCCCTGTCAGTTTATTAAGAATACTGCTTTTGAATTTGTTTGGCATCACACCTATTATTATAAGACAGCAACATAATAATGAAAGAGGAAGAAAAGTTTAATCTTTAATACCCATTTGCAGAGAAAGGTGAAGATAAATGAAATTAAAGCTTAAAATGAGATTCTCTAGAATGTCAAGTCTTTAACAAATTAATGAATTGGTGCTACATTATAAAAGGGAATTCATTTTTCAGCTGCATAAAGATAACCTCAAACTTCTGTAGCACATTTGGTCTCTCTTGTCGAATATAATATATTTTGAATTCTCTGTCAATGTATGTATGTATGTATGTATCTATTTTTATGTGTACATATATACATACACATGCACATTTGTGTCTTCAATTAACTGGCATTAGCAGATACAGCTCTATATAAGCTTTTACTTTATATCCCATAATATAGTATACTTTAGGGTATCATTTAGTAGGCAAATAATGCTTTCGTATATATACTTTCTCTGCTGTCTCATTCATGTGTATGCTGTTGTTCTTCTGAGGCAAAAAATTTTTGATCAGAATTTAGTCTTATTTATTTGTGACTAAATGGCTAACAGGAAGCATAGAGCCAAGTTGTTAGCTCTAAAAATGGTGATGTGTTGGAGTTGCTAAAACTTGGTTTGTTTAGTGTATTAAAACTTGGTTTTTTGTTAGTATCGCTATTGCTTTGGCTTACGATTTTTCTGAAGCTTGTGTTTAGTATTACCTCTTGTCACATTTTTGCAGAGTAAGGAGATTTTTAAGACATAGTAAGAGTATAAACAGTTCAGCGAGGCAATTGATTATATAGGAAACATTAATGTCTTTCATTTAAGGAGACAAATGTTTTATGAGTATCTTTTACTAAGAAGCAATTGTGACATTAATTACAAACCCTTATCACAGGTTTTCTCTCTCTTTTTTTTAAATAGACTTTAAGTGGTAAGTTATTCTGTGTCTTGAAATTATTGGTAATTTTCTTCAGAGGAGCTTTTCCCAAATTACCAGAAATTTGGAGGATTATCAAATGACCAGAGAAACTAATGTGGGGGTCAGTGAATGCATACAAAAATATTTTTAAGCTGTAGCTGATACATATTTGGATCTTGCACAAATTCAAAATACCACTTTTTATAAATGGGTACGGCTTCTAAATTACATTTGCATGGTACATGGTAAGTAACTATTTGAGATGACCTTGGATATAAATTTTCAGATAAATGTGTTTTTTTTAAATAGCCTGGATCAAAAAAATCAGCGAATGGATCAGATGATAAATCCAGCTGTAAGGAATCAAAGACAGGAAATCTGGATCCATTATCTTGCATAAGTAAGATTCACAAATCTGTACTCTAAATAAATCTGCACACTTTTAATTGACACAAAGTCCCTACCCTTTTGCTTCAAACACAGATGTTTTTAGTCTTATGTTTAACTGTATGTTTTATTAACTATAGGCACTGCAGATCTTCATAAAATGTATCCTACACCACCATCATTGGAACAACATATTATGGGGTTTTCCCCAATGAATGTGAATAATAAAGAATATGGAAGTATGGATACAACACCTGGAGGAACTATTCTAGAAGGAAATAGTTCTAGCATAACAGCACAGTTCAGAATTGAGGTTGATGAAGGATTCTGTAGCCCTAAACCTTCTGAAATTAAAGTAAGTGTTTTATTTTTCTAGAAAAAAATTTACTTCCTATATTTTTTAATAAAAAATATCCTTTCATTGTGATTCTGAAAATTGTGATACTATTAAAAATGCAATAAGGAAAATAATAAAATTATATTTTCCTTTTATTATTTTTGTTTAAAGAAAAGGAACAAGAAACTAGAGTCATTGTATATCTTTTTTCCCTTGAAAGATAATATACTGAGTGCCCCGGTCTTTATATTGTAGGATTTTTCTTATGTCTATAAACCTGAAAATTGTCAAGTTCTGGTGGGATGTTCCATGTTTGCACCTCTAAAAACTTTACCAAGTCAATGTCTGCCTCCTATCAAATTGCCAGAAGAGTGTATTTATCGTCAGAGTTGGACTGTTGGAAAATTGGAATTACTTCCTTCAGGGCCTGCAATGCCATTCATCAAAGAGGGGTATGATTTAGATTTATGTTATCAATATAGCATGTATATGCTTATTAGTTCTTAATATTTTCCATAGTGTTACTTAGTATGCTGGTGTCTGGGAAAAAATGATTCTGGGTTTTCAATGCTTTAAAAGTTGTTTTCTGATTAATAGATTATAATGGTATTAGTTGGGTATGGATAAACTATTGGTAAACTTAAGACTATTACGCTTTGATTGTTTGTCTTCAGAAACATCTTTTATTCTCACATCTAAACACTTTTGTTCCAAAATTCTAAATCTTTCCCATTTGTACTTTTCCATATTTCATATACTTCTCAAATTTTAATATCTCTGAAATTAGGGTGCCGTATAGCATCTTAAAGTTGCTTTGTTCCTTTTTACATGTAAACATCTCAAGTCAGGATTTTAAAAAGTCAGTGGTATCTTAAAATTAGTGAAATATGAATATTTGTAATCAAGCAATGTACATTTAGTAAACATGGATTTATAGGTATAGTTAAATGTATACAGATTTTATTCATAATTTTGGGACTAATTGGTTGTTTCATCTCCCAACAATCATATGGAGTGGATATATTAACCAGAAATTTTTAATTGTACTTACAGTTTTTGCACTAATTTTGTCTTAGTAAATTTACAGTATTGGGGAATATAACATTTGGGGCAGTTTTAGTTTTATTTCATATTTCTTATGTTCCTTTATGTGTGTATATTTGGTATCTTTTACCTTTGTGACTCTAGTGATGGAAGTACCATGGATCAAGAATATGGCCCTGCTTACACACCCCAAACTCATACTTCTTTTGGGATGCCTCCTAGCAGCGCACCTCCTAGTAATGGTGGAGCAGGAATTCTTCCTTCTCCATCTACCCCTAGATTTCCGACTCCAAGGACTCCAAGGACTCCTCGGACTCCTCGTGGAGCTGGTGGACCTGCTAGTGCTCAAGGTTCAGTCAAATACGAAAATTCAGACTTGTATTCACCAGCTTCCACCCCATCCACATGCAGACCCCTTAATTCTGTTGAACCTGCAACTGTTCCTTCCATTCCTGAAGCACACAGTCTTTATGTAAACCTCATTCTTTCAGAGTCAGTTATGAATTTGTTTAAAGACTGTAACTTTGATAGTTGCTGTATCTGTGTCTGCAACATGAACATCAAGGGAGCTGATGTTGGAGTTTACATTCCAGATCCAACGCAGGAAGCTCAGTATAGGTGTACTTGTGGCTTTAGTGCTGTAATGAACAGAAAATTTGGAAATAATTCAGGATTATTTCTTGAAGATGAACTGGATATCATAGGACGTAACACAGAATGTGGCAAAGAAGCAGAGAAACGATTTGAAGCTCTCAGGGCTCCTTCTGCTGAACATGTTAATGGAGGACTTAAGGAATCTGAGAAATTACCTGATGAATTGATATTATTGCTGCAAGATCAATGCACTAATTTATTTTCACCCTTTGGAGCAGCAGACCAAGATCCTTTCCCCAAAATTGGTGTTATTAGCAATTGGGTACGTGTTGAAGAGAGGGACTGTTGCAATGACTGCTACCTTGCATTAGAACATGGGCGCCAGTTCATGGACAACATGTCAGGAGGAAAAGTTGATGAAGCACTTGTGAAAAGTTCATGCTTACACCCCTGGTCCAAAAGAAATGGTATGTATGCTAATACAATAATTTGTTTACCTTCATTAAGTTGCATGATTTTTTTTTTTAAGGAACAATTTCCTAGTAATTTAGTTTAAATCCACCAATAGAAGATAAAACAAGTAAAAAAAGTAAGTAATTACACAATATCAGATAGTGACAGGTGCTTTGAAGAAAAAGCAGGGTAAAGAAGTGGAAAAGGACACTTGTCTGTTGTTAGATACACGTTTAGAGAAGATTTTACTGAGTGACATAGCATTTGAACAAAGATCTACATTGAGGGGAGAAATGAGAGCTATGCTGCTAACCTGGTGAAGAATGTTTCAGGCAATTCAAAGTCCCTGACGGAGTAGTGTGCTCGATGTGTTTGAAGAAAACAGTGTTACTGGAATGAATTGGGTGATAGACTGGTAGGAGGTGAATTCTAAAGATGACCAAATACCAAAATTTTGTGGGTTTTATGGACCATCTAAGATCTTTTTAGTTTATTCTAAGAGCAATGGGAAATTATTAGACAGTTTTGAGCAGAGAAGTAACATCATCCTTTTTCTGTTTGATGGGGGCTTTTTTTTTTTTAAGATTTATTTATTTGTGCCTACAAGAGCTGGGGTACAGGCCAGAGGCAGAGTGGGGAGCAGAATAGGCGGCAGATCCACTGAAGTACACTGCTGAGGGGAAAGCAGGCAAGGCAGGAGAGGTCTGCTACACTATGTGGAGTTCCCTCCCTGGCTGGAGGCAAGGATCGAACTCATGTTGCAGTGGCTGTGGTTTGCTTCATAGTGCATTGCTCAACCCACTGCGCCACCAGGGAGGCCCTGATGGGAGGACAACATGTCAGGATGTTTCTATTGATGGGAAGTAAGGGAGCAAATCCCAGGAGATTATAATAGAAAGTCCTAAAACAAGCAAAACTTGAGACAAGATTGGAAGCAATAGAGATGTAATAGATCCTAGGTACATTTGGAAAATAAAACCTACGGGATTTGCTGATACATACAAGAAAATAGGAGGTATCAAATATAACATGCAGCTGAATCAATGAAGGTGCTAATTATCAAGGATGTAGATAGACTTTGGAGTAGAAGGTCAAGTATACATTTGGATAGTTTTAATTTCAAAGTAGTGGTTCTGATTGAGATTAAAATTGTTTTTGAGTGTGAGTAATCAGTATGAAAAGATGTGGTGCTGGCTGAAATAACCTTAGAGAGTAACTGTAAATGGAGTAAGTCCAAGAATGGAATTGACATAGGTAGGGAAGAAAAAGAGGATCCAGGATAGGAAACTTAAGGATGTAGGAGAAAAACCAAGAGTTCAGTGTCCTGGAAGCCTTGTACAGGAAACATTTGAGGGAGCGAATGATTATCAGCGTCAGTCATCAAGATACATATACATTGTCAATACTTAACGTAGAGTGTGAATTATAAAGGTTTAATTAATCTCTGTCAAGTGCTTAGCTCATTGTTTAGCACATAGTAAGTATTGAACTAATATGAATTGCCATTATTATTGAAATCATACTAGGTATTTTTCTTTCAGGCAGGCACAGCCAACTTAAGCTTTTTAAGATGTCTCAGATATACCACTGATTAACTTTTCTAACTTTTGGTTATTATACAGAAAATTACCCTCCTTCAAAATGTGGTTCTTGGTAAGAATCTATCTTCTAGAATCTGTTCTCACTGGTATGTGCCATGTAATAACTTTTATTTATTTTTTTTTCCTTTCTTTTAAGATTTATTTATGCATACAAGAGCTGGAGTACAGGCCGGAGTTGCGGGAGGTGAGAGGATTCACTAGTGACAGAGTGGGGAGCAGAGCAGGCAGATCGACTGAAATACATTGCTGAGGGGAGCAGTGGGCAAGACAGGAGAAGTCTGCTAAATCATGTGGATCCCCTCCCTGGCCAGGGAATCGAACTTGGGCTGCTGTGTCGCAGATGCTTCACAGTGTGACACTCACCCACTGCGCCACCAGGAAAGCCCTTTATTTAGTTCTTAAGTCATTTTCTAATTCAGTCATTTCTTAATATATACAAAACAATGTATTTGGTATTCTAGAAGATATGAAGATATCCTATAGGAAGTAAACATTGCTAACAGAGTACTCAGAAAACTGAAGTAATAATGCAGGGCTGAAAGAATTAAAAACACAAATGCCCATTGATAGGAAAATGGGTAAATAATTATGATAGTATAGATAGGATGTTATATAAACTTTAAAAATAAATGAAGCTAACAAATACATGGATCTTAGAAGTATTGATGGGAGGTAAAGGAGTAAATCCCAGAAGACTGTAATACAAAGTTTTGAAACAAGCAAAACTTAAATATATTTTTGATATTCATAAAATTCATAAAAGTGGTTATTTCTTAAAACCTGAAAGATAGTATATGGAGAAGCACTTAAATTAGGAGAATTTGTGAAATAAAATAGGAGGACAGTGAGTGAACCAGTGGTTAATATTTTGTTCATATTATAGTATGATTATTGATCAAACTCACTGTATTCAAAGAACTGAGATACAAAAGAAGAAGACTATAATGTCAAAAATGTTTAAAAATGCAGGCAGAATTATTTTCAGAACATAGATTATGGGAGCCTCCCTGGTGGCTCAAGGGGTTAAGTTTCAGTACTATGAAGCAATCCACAGCCATTGCAGCACAAGTTTAATCCCTGGCCAGAGAGTTGACTCTCATGGGGCAGCAGACCTCCTACTTCACCTGTTGCTCCCCTCAGCAGTGTTTTTCACTACCCCCAACATCTGGCCTACACCCCAGCTTTTGTATGCATAAATAATAAGAATATAGATTGTAGAGCCAGACTGCTTGGTTTTGAAACATTGACTCCCATCATTATATACTGTGACCTTGGTCAGCTTATTTTGGATCAGTGCCTCAGTTCCTTAAAATAGGTTCAGTAATAGCATTAACTTACATGGTATTAAAAGGATCAAATGGATTAAAACATAAAATAGCAGTGTGGCACATATTCAGAACTCAGATACTAGTTGTAGTAATAGTACTAAAGTAAGCAGTAACATTATTTATTAAAAGATTTATTTATGCATACAGGAGCTGGGGTATATATGCCAGAGATGTTAGGGGTTGATTCACTAGAGATTCACTAGAGACAAAGTGGTAGCAGAACAGGCAGGTGTACTGAAAGACACTGCTGAGGGGAGCAGCAGGCAACACAGGAGAGGTCTGCTGCGCCATGTGGGTTAGCTCCTTGGCCAAGGATCGAACTCATGATCCGTGGTTGGCAATAGCTTGAAAGCACTGAGAATTTAACTCCTGTGCCACCACGGAGGCCCTATTTTTATTATTTGTAAAAACTACTTATTTTGACAAATAATAGAAATATAGAGCCATACCTGCTGTACATTGTTTGTGTGATAGTAAACATTGATGTACATAGCCATATAGAAAATTTCATCGTAAGAACTTGTATTAAGAAAATAATTGAGGGCCTCCCTGGTGGCGCATTGGGTTAAGCAACGCACTATGAAGCAAACCGCAGCCACTGCAGCACGAGTTTAGTCCCTGCTGCTGGCCAGGGAGGGGACCCACATGGTGCAGCAGACCTCTCCTGCCGTGCCCGCTGCTCCCCTCAGCAGTGTACTTCTGTTGATCTGCCTGTTCTGCTCCCCACTCTCTGTGGTGAATCCTCTCACCCCCCCCACACCTCTGACCTGTACCTCAGTGCTTATATGCATAAATAAATAAATCTTTTTAAAAAAAAGATTGAAAACGAGAGACATGCTTTTAAATTTCAATATAGAAAAAAATAATTGTGTGAAACCTAAATGTGCAGTATTAGAATGCTTTCATTAAATTATGGCAATATGGTGAAATCATCGCAAGCTTCTGTTATCAGTACTTTTGCCTTAATTGTTTCCTCTACCTGGAACACACTCTTTCTTGTGTATTTATATGGGTCACTCTCGTCTCCTATAAATCTTGTCATATGTCATTTTCTCAATTTAAGATCGCAAGCTTCTCTTCATATTCTTCATCCTGCCTTTTTAATTTGCTTCCCCCCATATTGTTTACTACCTTCTACCACGCTATATGATTTATTGATTACTGTTTCTTCATTAAGTTCACTTTATGCAGTTTCTTCATTAAGTTCACTTTATGCAAGTTTCTATGTAAGGTAAAAAGTTGTTTATTTGATTTATTCATAGACTCGAAACACCTAGAATAATGCCTGGCTTACATAGTATATGTCCATCCACATTATTGAAGTATTTATTTGAAGGAATTAAAAGTCTATAGACTGTATAAAATGTGTTCATCCATATTATAGCATGTATTGGTAATTTAGTCCTTTTAATTGTCAATATTCTGTTGTATGGATATACCAAATCTAGTTTACCCAGTCATCTGTTAATGACGAGTTAACATCATTTAACATAACAATATTTGAGTTGTTTTTACTCTTTGGCTTTCATGAATAACGCTGCTTTGAACATCTATGTACAAGTTTTTATGTGGATTTTTTTTTAAATTCTTAGCTGGACTTGCTGAATTAAATATCACTATTTTATCTTATTGAGGAGTTGCCAAATTCCACAGTTGTACCATTTTACATTCCATCAATAGCAATGTGTGAGAGTTCTTTTTCCACATCCTCATTAATACTAGTTGTTACATGTCTTTTTTGATTATAGTCATTCTAATAGGTATAAAGTATTATCTCCTGTAGTTTTGATTTGTATTTCCCTAATGACTAATGATATGATATCTAATCTTTTCCGTGTATTTATATCTTTTAAAAAGTGTCTTTCAGATCCTTTTTAAAACTAGGGCTTTTGTCTTTTCATTGTTGAATTGTAAGGGCTCTTTGTTCTAAATACAAGTCCCTTATCATATTATGATACACAAATACTTTGCACTATTCTTTGGTTATCTTTTCACTTTCTCCATGGTATCCTGTGAAGCAGAAGAGTTTTTATTTTGATGTTCAGTGTATTTATTCTTTTGTTATTTGTTTTTTTGGTGTCATATCGTAAAAGACTTTGCCTAACCCTAAGTGATAATGATTTCACTCCTATGGTTTTTCTTTTCCTGAGAGCTTTATAATTTTAGTACCTATATAAAGGTCAGTAATCCGCTCTGAATTAATTTGTATAGTTTAAGGAAGGGGGGGGTCAAGTATCAGTTTTTTGCACGTGTGTATCTAGTTGTTTTAGAACCATTTCTTGAAAAGATAATTAATTTGTGTCAGCATATTTTTCAAAAATCAGTTGACTGTAAATGTAAGGTTCTATTTCTGTTGATCTATGATCCCTCTTAAATATTATTATATATCCTATTAACCATTTCTTTCCAACCAAGTCTCAGCTTTCTTTTTTCCTGCAAATTTATTTTATTGAGGTAATATTGGTTTACAATGTTGTATATGATTTAAGGCTGTAGACTCATATCTCTTCAGATGGATGTTACCATACCACATCAACCACCAAAACACTCATAATCCTCTGACATAGTCCATTGGGCCTCCTCCTCTATTTGCTTTCCACCCTTAACTCTCCCCCTCAAGTAGCCTCAATTTCTAGGCAGGTATCAATTTAAATAAAAACCTGGCATTTGTCCCAGTATGTAATTAAATTCCTTTTTGTGTCAGTCTGCCCTTCAAGATTGTAAGTTCCCTGGAGACATTCATAGCAGTTTATTTACACAGTATTCCCAGCAGCTGGAATAATTCCTGGCCCAAAGTAGGTCTTCAATAAAAGCATTTTCTAATAATAAAAGAGAGTATCTGTGATCTCTATAAAATTAAAATACAAATTCTTGAGCTTCACCCAGGTCAATTTCTAGGGAAAACTCTATATTTTCTTAAAGTTCTTCATGTGATTATTAGTCAGACAACTTTTTTAAGCTTTATATGAATTTTACAAATGAATAGACATAGTTTTATTTGTGTAAAAGTTATGTTCCATAAATTTATAACCTGTTTTTTAAAATTTACGAGTATATTAGTCACTATTCCATTTATTTATCCATTATTATTCTGTTCCATTATTCATTAGATAACTCTGCTACCACTTTTAATGACTATATAGCATTATGCTCATATATAATAGTTTATTTAGGCATAATACTGTACAGTATATGTAATTTGGGCCTGCCTGGTGGTGTAGGGGTTAAAGTCTCAGCGCTATCAAGCCATCACCAGCCACTGCAGCATAAGTTTGATCCCAGCCAGGGAGCTAACCCACATGGCACAGCAGAGAGCTGACCAATGGTTGGGAAACAGTTGTCCTCTGTGTTGCCTGCTGCTCCCCTCAGCAGTATATTTCAGTAGGTCAGCCTGTTCTGCTCCCCAATCTGTCTCTGGTGAATCCTCCCAGCCCCCCACACCTCTGGCCTACACCCAGCTCTTGTATGCATAAGTAAATAAAAATAAATCTTTTTAAAAAATGAGTATATCTGTAATTCTAAATCTATACCCTTTTTAGTTATAGGGAATTAAGAATATAAATAATAAATTACACAGTAATAATGAATTAAATGCCACCATCTAGTTGAATTATACTGGGTAGAGGCACATTGTATTGGTAATATTTCATGATTTTTTCAAAAATAGTTTCTTTGACAAATAAGAGCAGCACTTTTATACCCATTCCAATAGTTGGCCAGAAATGTAAGTCAAAATGTTACAGGGCAACCCTAACATAAAATGGGTTTCCCTGACTGGGTCCTCAACCGTGCGCTCAGAAGACTTTTACAAGTTCCAACTTCAGGCACACATGACAAAAGTTATTAAAGGGTTTTATTTTACAAAAGAAGGGGAATAAAGTAGAAATATCACAAGGAGAAGAGAGGAATACAAATCTGTAAATATCCTACCAGATCTTCCCAGTGATCCACTCTTCGATGATCATATTATTGGATTTGTGGTTCTGGAACACTGGTGGTCTGGAGTGGGGCTTGGAGTCCACAAACCCATCTGTAATCCATTCAGGACTACCCTTCCCCCTGACAATAATAATTCGATAGTCTATAAATCTCGGTTTATAAAAGCATTTGAGCAAGTTACCTGTTTCTGTATAAGTTCTTTATTTTGGAGTTGTCTACATTTTTAGCTCAAATGAAATTAAATCATTGTAACTAGTCTCATTTTGCATTTGTGTGGTAAATAAGGGATATAATGAATAACTCATTTCATTGTGAAGCAGAATTCTTTCTGGTAAAACACATAAAAGCATCAACACCAACCAAAATATATACAAAATGGAAGGAATTTCCATTTAATCAGATGATGAATGACTTGTAGAGATGAGTTAAAGTACTTTTTTAAATGTCTCATGGTTTAAATATCAAGAATTATTTCTTCAAATCATTTTAGATAGAACTAACTGCAATTCTCTGTACAAGCAGATGCTTAACATTGATGAAGAGATGAGCTTTCCTAGATATATTATCTTAAAATTTTGTTTGTGTTGGCAGTAGCAAGTCTTACTGAATTTTTTTTTTTTTTTTTTCACAAATGGTTGTAGATGTAAGTATGCAGTGTTCACAGGATATACTTCGAATGCTCCTATCTCTTCAGCCAGTTCTTCAGGATGCTATTCAGAAAAAAAGAACAGTAAGACCTTGGGGTGTTCAAGGTCCTCTTACTTGGCAGCAATTTCACAAAATGGCTGGCCGAGGCTCTTATGGTAAGTAATTTGTAGTAATGTATATTGACTAATTTTATATCTTCCTTCTGACTTCTGTGCCCAACTTAAATAAAACATGTCTTCCTCAAATATTTTTGTGGTGTATGCTTGACTGAAAGCCAGTGTGACTTAAAGAAAGTCAGTCCTAGCCTTTCTTACTTTCAGCATTTCTACCATTCAGTTTACTGTGTTCTCTAACCTCAACTCAAGAAGAACTTCAAGATAAGTAACCAAAAACAAACAAATAAATAAAGGGAGGAGAATAGCTTCACTTAGATCTGTTTTTACATGTTAATCTGATAAGATTTTGTATGAAGAAAACACTTTCAACATAGCGCTGTCAACATTTTTGAAAATTATTTTTTTTCTTTCATTTTTTTTATTGTCTTTACTGCTGATCCATCCATGTTCCATCCATGTTCCCATGAATGAGTCTAGTTTTTCATTTCTGATTGCTGAGTAGTATTCCATCATGTATATGTACCACAGCTTCCCAATCCACTCAT
>JAGFMF010011576.1:62823-115498 GCA_019455555.1 Galemys pyrenaicus
GCTCTCTGTGGTGAATCCTCTCACCCCCCCACACCTCTGGCCTGTACCCCAGTGCTTGTATGCATAAATAAATAAATCTTTAAAAAAAAAAAAAAGAACCTATTTTGCTATTTCTCCTCCCACCCCAAAAATGGTATGGTAGTACTTTTTTCCTAACTGTCTGTTCTACCTCAAATTTTAGCACGATGGATCGAGATAAAGTAGGAATCCCCACAGATGGTGATTCACATGCAGTCACCTATCCACCTACAATTGTCGTTTATATAATTGATCCTTTCACATATGAAAATAAAGATGAGAGCACTAATTCTTCTAATGTATGGACTTTGGGACTACTTCGATGCTTTCTGGAAATGGTCCAAACTCTTCCTCCTCACATTAAGAGTACTGTTTCTGTACAGGTAAGAACAATAAATGTTGCAAGTTAAATTTATGTAAAATAGTATGATATTGAAAGAATTTTCAAATTATATTCAAATTGATTTTCATAAGTTCAGTTTGAATTATATTGATTTTACTTTAAGTGTATTAAAATAGAAATCTTAGAATGTATAAAAGGTAAACTTTTCAGTCATACCTCAGTAATAATGGGGGAAGTAAGACTATTTTGGTAAATTTTAAATACTTCATTACTTTTATAAACCAGATTTTAACTTCATAATCATAATAAAAAGATATAACAGTCTGTATGTACTAAAGTTCTAAATAAGACATTGCAAGTAAAAGTAGATAGAAATTAAACATAATTCGTTGTTTTGCAGAAATTTTGAATTATTGACAACAGGACTATTCAGTGTCAGTACTAATATAACTGCTGTATAGAAATTAGTAGAGGTTTTTACATATCCCATTGGTGAAAATGACTTTATTAAAGATCTGTGTAAGTAGGTCAGGAAATACAATTATATCTAGATTATCATCCAAATTAGTTTTTGTTTAAATTTTTAGAAGAGTTTTAAACCCATCATACTTTTATTTTGTGTTGGAAGTTTTACCTTTGTAATATTTGCCTTTGATTCCTAGATTGTTCCATGTCAATACCTGTTGCAACCTGTGAAGCATGAAGATAGACAAATTTATACCCAGCATTTAAAATCTTTGGCTTTTTCGGCCTTTACCCAGTGCCGGAGACCACTTCCTACATCAACCAATGTGAAAACGTTGACTGGCTTTGGTCCAGGTTTGGCTATGGAAACTGCTCTTAAAAGTCCTGATGTAAGTATATTTTACATAACCAAAGTTATTGAACTATATACTTTATAATGTTATGCAAAACTTAAGTGCCATTTTTTTTGTTTGGCTCTCATTTTTTCAATTATTTTATAATAGGGTAGAGCTAATATATATCTCATCTTCAATGAAAGATTTTTCTATAATTGTATACCACCATAGTGCCTTAATTATTTTTTTATTTTACAGAGACCAGAGTGTATTCGACTTTATACACCTCCTTTTATTCTGGCTCCGGTGAAGGATAAACAGACAGAGCTAGGAGAGACATTTGGAGAAGCTGGACAGAAATATAATGTTCTTTTCGTGGGCTACTGCTTATCACATGATCAAAGATGGATTCTTGCATCTTGCACAGATCTATATGGAGAACTTTTAGAAACTTGTATCATTAACATTGATGTCCCAAATAGGTACTTTTTAAATGTATCATTATATAAAAAAAAAAATCACAAACACAAATACATGTTCATGTTTGTTTCACTTTTAATTAAATAGATAACAAAGGTTATGTACATTGAAATATTAAGTCTTGGGATTGTGGGTGTTCTTCACTTTTTATAGTAAATATTTGTATAATTAAGAGAATTAAAATAATTTTGATTAATTTCTCTTACACAGACAAATAACAACAAGGTCCCTGAATTCTTTGTAATAAAGCTTGGGGTAATAATATTAGCCAGAAAAATTTTGAAGCATGAACCTAGTAACCTGAAGTTAAAAAGAAGCCTAGTAAATGATCTTTTTCATTTATCCCCTTAATAGTCTTTAATTAACTGAATGAGTTAAAACTTCCGTTACTAACATTGTGGGTTGAAAATTTTGCCATTTCTAAGTGCTAAAGTGGCTTCTGAAAATGGTGGGCTACTTTTTAGAATTTTCTTTGCAGTAATTAGGTATCATGGTCAGTAACTTAGGAAGACTATAACTAATAGTTCATAACAGGTGTGCCTCATATTTAGTCTTTACTTAATAGATATTTCTAGTAATATGTTTCAAGGCAATGAGTACTGCCTAAGAGAACCTAAAATGTAGCAAGTTCATGAAGTAATTTTGAGTGTTAAAATTGGGTCTAGCCTTTATTTTTTTCTTTATTAATATGAAGGAACTTTTGAATGCTTTCATAGTGTCCTTCAGAAATGGTTGTGTGCAGAAATATGTGATTCTTAGACTTTAGTGGTGCTGAAGAAGCAGAATAAAGAATTTTTTTGTATTATTGGTTATAAAGATTATTGACTATAATAAAATTTGGGGAGTTCCTGATACTTTATTTCCTTGACACAATTTTGATTTTTAAAAGTGGGATAGTTATGGGGCCTCTGTGATGACACAAGGGGTTAAGTACTTCAAGGTGAAACACATGCAACCACTACAGCATGAGTTCAATCCCCGGCCAGGGAGGTGATCCACATGGCACAGCAGACCTCTCCTGTCTCGCCTGTGCTCCCTTCAGCAGTATTTCAGTCTGTCTGCCTGTTCTGCTTCCAGCTCTGTCTCTGGTGAATCTTCTCACCACCCCACACCTCTGGCCTGCACCCCAGCTCTTGTATGCATAAATAAATAAAATATTTTAAAATAAGTAAAAGTGGAATAGTTGTACTGTAAATAAGTGGACTTTCAAGTAGACCCTGTGAGTATGATTCAAGTATTATCCTGTGAAAGATAATAAAAGAGAATATTGGAAGAATAATACTACTTTTTCTTTACCAGATAATATTGCTATTTTACTGAAAGTAGAAGTGAGACAGTGCTTAAGAGATTGAACCCAGAGAGATGTGAGTTCAGCTTTCAACTCTCCTACATGCTGGCTATGTGATCTTCCAAAACTTACTTTAACCAGCTGAGCTACAGCATACTTCTCTATAAAACTGGGAGGATAGTTTTATCTGCTTCATTAGGATTGCTAAGATGAGATGAGGGCTTGGTACATATTAAGTACTCATTAATGGTAGCTACTGTTGCTCAGTCACAAAGTGCTTATGTAAGTCTTGCTTAATAAGGACAGACCTTTAGAAAACACAAGGGTTTTTTTTTTAAAAGATTTATTTATTCATGCATACAAGAACTGGGGTACAGGGCAGAAGTGCCAGGGGTGGCGGGGCGGGTGAGAGGATCCACCAGAGACAGAGTGGGAGAACAGAACAGGCAGATTTGACTGAAATACACTGTTGAGGGGAGAAGCAGGTGAGGCAGGAGAAGTGGGCGAGGCAGGAGAGGTCTGCTATGCCATGTGGGTCCCCTCCCTGGCCGGCGGCAGGGATCAAACTCATGCTGCAGTGGCTGCAAACTGCTTCATAGTGCATTGCTAAACCCACTGCACCAGCAGGGAGGCCCCAACACAAGGATGTTATTTTGTCTGAGAAGTGTGCTGTTTTGATATTCTTCAACTTAATGTATAGAGCAAGGATTGCTAAGTAACTATAGTTTGTGGACCAAATCTGGCCACACCCACTTAAGTATTGTCTAAAACTGCCTTTATAGTGCCATAGCAGAATTGAGTTGTTGGCAACAGAATCTTGATGGCCTGCAAAGCTTAAAGCACTGTTTTGTTTTTTAAAAAAATGTTAGCCTTTTTCTGGGATAGAGCAGTGTTTGTGGTGAAGTTTGGTGGGTCATGGACAAACTTTGTTTTCATTTTCAGTATTTATTTTAACGCGTATTTGTAAAAACCACAAACTAGCATGCCAAACATGACTACAGTATTATTGCTTAGGGCTTGTGTATGTAAAGTGGATAAAACTTGTGTGAAAACTATCAAGCATTATATTTAAGGGACCAGTTTTTCAGAAATTTGAACTCTTGAAATGTCTTAAGAATTTACAAATATTAATGACTATCTTTATTGCATATAACAGGGCTCGTCGGAAAAAAGGTTCTGCCAGAAGATTTGGTCTACAGAAACTTTGGGAGTGGTGCTTAGGACTTGTACAAATGAGTTCATTACCTTGGAGAGTTGTAATTGGCCGTCTAGGAAGGATTGGTCATGGAGAATTAAAAGGTAAAATTGTGCTTTTATTACCTAGTACTTAAATGTTTTATGTTAACTCATACACATAGTTCATATCTAGGTATAGGTACTGAGTAAAATACAAAGGTTATCAAAGCTCTTTTAAGAGCGAAACAAGGGACCTTCCTGGTGGTGCAAGGGGTTAAGTCACAGCACTAGAAGCTAGCTGCACCCACTGCAATTTAAGTTTGATCCCCGGCCAGGGAGGTGACCTACATGGCGCAGCAGACCTCTCCTGCCTCACCTGTTGCTCCCTTCAGCAGTATTTCAGTCTGTCTGCCTGTTCTGTTCCCCACTCTATCTCTGGTGAATTCTCTCACCCCCTACACCTCTGGCCTGCACCCCAGCTCTTGTATGCATAAATAAATTAAAAAAAAAAAAAGCGGAACCACATGTCTAGGGTACAAGTAACTTAATTCAGATTTTAAAAATACCATTTACACATTACAACTTTAGTATCATTTATTACTGCAAACACTGTTTGTCATCATCTTTATTTCTTCCCCCTTTCTGATATTTATTCAGTTCATCCTTTGTTTAGCAGATGCTGATAACAGCTGTTGTATAATACAGTAAGAAAGTTTTGCCTTGACAATGATTCCTATGTGAGAAATACTCTGATTTAAAAATTAAGACTGTTTTGGGGCCTCCCTGGTGGTGCAGTGGGTTAAGTAACGCACTGTGAAGCAGACTGCAGACCCTGTAGCACGAGTTCGATCCTTGCCAGGGAGGTGACCCACATGGCATAGCAGACCTCTCCTGCCTGGCCCGCTGCTCCCCTCAGCAGTGTGTTTCAGTCAGTTTGCCTGTTCTGTTCCCAGCTTTGAATCTGGTGAATCCTCTCACCTCCCTGGACTTTGGCTTGTACCCGCCACCAGCTCTTGTATACATAAATAAATAAATCTTAAAAAAACAATTAAAACTGTTTTGAGTCTATAAAGTGCTAACAGTGCTATTACCTTAAATCATATTTTTTATGTTGATACCCACAGATTGGAGCTGTTTGCTGAGTCGTCGAAACTTGCAGTCTTTAAGTAAAAGACTCAAAGACATGTGTCGAATGTGTGGTATATCTGCTGCAGACTCTCCCAGTATTCTTAGTGCTTGTTTGGTAGCAATGGAACCCCAAGGCTCTTTTGTGATTATGCCAGGTTAGCCATCTTTAGTTTATATTTGGCTTATTTCTTCATGCACTTAAGTTTCTCTATTTTGTGTAAAGTTGATTTTCCATTTATTAAAGAAAAAAATACCTTTCGATTTCTTTTCAGATTCTGTGTCAACTGGTTCTGTGTTTGGAAGAAGTACCACTCTAAACATGCAGACATCTCAGCTAAATACCCCACAGGATACATCATGTACTCATATACTTGTATTCCCTACTTCTGCTTCTGTGCAAGTAGCTTCAGCTACTTATACCACTGAAAATTTGGATTTAGCTTTCAATCCCAACAATGGTAGGTACATTGTTCTCTCAATGTTTGTTATTACAAGTCTTGACTATTGTGACCAGTTGTATGCTGAATAATGACTCCCAAACATATCTGTGTCCTGTGAATATCCCTGAAACCTGTGAATATTACCTTATGTCACAGAAAAAGACTTTGCAGACTTGGAAAAGGATCTTGAGATGAAGCAATTATCCTGCATTATGCAGGTGTGGCCCAAATGCAGTCACATGTATCCTTATAAGAGGGGGAGCCATAGGGAAGTTAGAGTATGTAGTAAAGAGGAAAAGGCCATTTGATAGAAGCAGAGAGAACAAAGAGAATTGATGGGATGTGACTGGCTTTAAAGACGAAGGAAGGGACCATGAGAAAAGGAATATAAGCATATAGTTCTACAAGGTGAAAATGGAAGGAAGCAGATTTTCTTACTGGAGCCTTGTTAGTGAGCATAGCACTGCTTGTACCTTAGTTTTTGTCCTAATTACTTGTACTTTTTTTTTTTTAAAGATTTATTTTATTTATGCATATAAGAGCTGGGGTACAGGCTAGAGGTCCTGGGAGGTGAGAGGATCCACCAGAGACAGAGTGGGGAGCAGAACAGGCAGACTGACTGAAACACACTGCTAAGGAGAGCAGTGGGCGAGGCAGGAGAGGTCTGCTATGCCATGTGGGTCCCCTCCCTGGCTGGCAGCAGGGATCGAACTCGTGCTGCAGTGGCTGCGATTTACTTCATAGTGCATTGCTTAACCCACTGCACCACCAGGGAGGCCCTACTTGTACTTTTAATCATTAAACTGATTTTGACTTTCTGGTCCCCAGAATTATAGCAGAATAATGTGTATTAAGTCAACAAGTTAGTGGTAATTTGTTAAAATGGTAAAGAAAACTAGTGAAATTATTCTTCTGCCTTAATGATATCAGACCTATGTTATGAATTATTCTATAAATGTTTACTTATTTTATAGTGCGTTGCTTAACCCACTGCACCACCAGGGAGGCCCCAAATGTTTACTTATTTTAAAAGGCAACACTGATCATCAAATGTTTATAGATTCATGCTCTGATAATTGAGTTTCCTATACATAAACCTTCCATGCAGTTCATGTTATATAACTTTCTATATTGATTTGTAAAAATAATATATTTTGTGTAAAATTGATTCTTCACTTATTAAAAGAAAACTGCCAGAGTGGGGATGTAGCTTTTTAGATGAAATCTTAGATGACACTTAGTAGAAAAGAAAGTAAATGATATTTCATTGTTGCTTTGACTTACCTTGCAAAATGGCACATCTCTATTTTAGAGTGTTATACAATAACTTGAATGTTTTTCTTAATAATAAAGAATTAGGGTATAACTCATGAATATTCTTGTTTCAAATACATTTAATTTCTAGTGTACTGTGTTTACTGTGTATTAGTTTCCAATTGGTGGTATATCAAATTACCATAATACTTTGTGGCTTAATACACCATACATTATCTTACAGTTCCAAAATTACTCTTACTGGGCTAAAGTGAAGGCATATGCAGGGTTCATTCTTTAACTTTCCCAGGTTCTCAAAACCACCTTCACCTCTTATTCATGATCTCTTCAATGCCAGTGGGATAGTATTATCACATCTCTTTCACTGACTCTAACCCTTCTACTGCCTTCTTCTTGTTAGGACCCCATTGATTACCTTGGACCAACGTGGATAATCCAGAATAATCTCCCTTTCAAGATCCTTAGCTTGATCACATTTGCAATGTTCTGTATGGCAACATTCACAGATTTCTGGTACTAATATGAAGATGGGGGGGCGGGGCATCATTCAGACTACCACATGCTTGTTTATGCATATGTGTTTATATAGTTCTTATCATAATACCTGGCACATGGTATACATTCAGTGTTGGTTAAATTAACCTATTCTAGTTTAGAAAAAACTTAGTAGAGGGGCCTCCCTGGTGGTGCAAGGGGTTAAGCACTGCCCTATGAAGCATCCGCAGCCACTGCAGCACAAGTTTGTTTCCCGACCAGGGAGGTGACCCACATGGCGCAGCAGACCTGTCTTGCCTGCTCCACCCCTCAGCAATGTATTTTTGTTTGTCTGCCTGTTCTGCTCCCCGCTCTGTCTCTGGTGAATCCTCTCACTACCCACACCTCTGGCCTGTACCTCAGTTCTTGTATGCATAAAGAAATAAATCTCTGGCCTCCCTTGTGGCACAGTGGGTTAAGCAACACACTATGAAGCAAACCACAGCCACTGCAGCACGAGTTCGATCCCTGCTGCCAGTCAGGGAGGGGACCCACATGGCACACCAGACCTCTCCTGTTGTGCCCACTGCTCCCCTCAGCAGTGTACTTCAGTTGATCTGCCTGTTCTGCTCCCTGCTCTCTGTGGTGAATCCTCTCACCACCCCCCCACATCTCTGGCCTGTACCCCAGTGCTTGTATGCATAAATAAATAAATCTTTAAAAAAAAATCTTTAAAAAAAAAAAACCTATTAGACTCTTTCCTTTAAATAACCATAGGGTATGAAAAATAAAGTATTTTCTTTCTCTAATATAGATGGAGCAGATGGAATGGGCATCTTTGATTTGTTAGATACAGGAGATGATCTTGATCCTGATATCATTAATATTCTTCCTGCATCTCCAAGTGGGTCTCCTGTACATTCTCCAGGATCACATTACCCACATGGAGGTGATGCTGGCAAGGTAACTCTTTCATAAAAGTTTATCTGCATTCATTAACTTAGTAATGGATTGATAAATGAAATAAACACTTTTTTTCCTTGCAAGTTAGCAAAAAGTGAGGCTAGCAATAGAGTCATGCTGTCTCACAGACATCAATACTTTGAATTCTGCATTATTACAAGAGGTTCTCTTGGGTTTTGCTTTTCCCCAGTTCCATATATTCTATACTACTTGGCACTGGTCCTTTTCTTAAAGTTTTCTTGCCTCTGCCCCATATCTTCTCTTTAGTTATAGGATAAGAATAGGTGAGAATTGGTATATTGCTCTAAGATTTCTGTTTTTATCAGGGCTGTGACATATATAGAATTGTTAATTTTCTCACATTAACAGATAAACACAAGACACCCCACTTGCTCCCTTTTATTGTTAGTAGTTTTGGAAACCGAATGTCTTGTCCTTCTATTTAAACTCAATTAGTTGGGCTTTATTTGAATAATACTTGAGTGAAATTACATGATAGTTACTCAATTATTACAATATGCATATGTTTACAACCTACCTTTTTAAAATAAGGATCTTTGTTCATGTCTACCTCTGTATCTTTTCCTCCTTTTTTTTTTAAATTGAAAGATAAGATTATTGGGAAAAAAATTAGGAAACGCATCATTAAGCCCACAATCTTAATAAAGCCATCTTTACTTTTGAAAAATTACCTTGCTTCCATATATATTTATATTTCCAATCTCATTCTGTGTAGTTAATGTTTGTTAGCTATTTAAGCACTTTGTTGTTGTTACAGGTAGTGTTCCCATTAATATTTCCATACATATCACTTTTCTTCCTTCTATTTCTTTTAAAGAAATCTACTTTTTTTGGATTGGGGGTTGATGGTCAGGGACTAGTTGGAGTATTAGGAAATAAGTTAGCAATTTTATTGAACATTTTGTGTTTTTCATTCAATTCCAAAGGTTTATACACAGGACACATTGACAGACACTCAATATGGGCTTGACAGTAACCAAGACTTGTTAAAACAGCATATTCATTTCCTTATCTCACTTTTAAAATAAAATCATTATTTTAATGTTATTACTTATATTGCTTATAAAAATAGCAGTGTTTTTAAAATATCTTTCAGTATTTTTTAAAATTCTAAATTATAAGATAACCATTTGTATTTCCATATGATGTCTAGGTTTATCAAATGAACTAACACTTTCAATTTTATCTTTCTAAGGGTCAGGGTACTGATCGGCTGCTTTCAACAGAATCTCACGATGAAGTAACTAATATTCTTCAGCAACCACTGGCCCTTGGTTACTTTGTATCAACTGCCAAAGCGGGTCCGTTACCTGACTGGTTCTGGTCAGCATGTCCTCAAGCACAATATCAATGTCCCCTTTTTCTTAAGGTACTGCCATTTCTAAATAATGCTAATTGATATGCTTAAGTCCTAAGAAATATAGAAGTGGCTTTTTTTTATCTTGTAGCTTTTGTCTAAGGTCTTAAATGTATTTTCACATGAGTCTCTAAAGCAAATAACAAAAACTATTTACAAAACAACTCTGATTTTTAATTCATATAACATTTGAAATTTTAATTACTCTTTAGTCAGACTTCAGGTACTCTTGTTTTAAATATGGTCAGCTGTACATACGGAATTTTAGGAGGAAAAACCTTTTCATTTTGTAGGTGAGCATATTAATGTTCAAAAATTTCACTTGTTCAAAGTCATAAATTGGTACTAGACTCAGTTAAACCAGAATGTTTTAATGATTATAATTCTTTTAATTACATCATACTGCATTCCTATTGTGTGGCATTGTTTTGGGTATTAAGAGATTTCATAGTCTTTGTTATAATAAATAATAAAGTGGATGTTTAGATCCACTTACTGCCTCCTTTTAAAAGCTTTTTAGCTTTTTGTAAATTACTGTTAAAACTATTGAGTAGTTTTGAAGTAATGACTTTCTTACACCCACAGTAATTTATTTTAGCAAACAAATTAATTAGCAAGTGATATAATGTGGTTTAGACAAATCATAAAATGGTAAAATGAGATATAAAAGCCCTATCTAGAGTTTATTGCTGCTACTCCTACCATTCCATAATAATAAAATCAGATCTGATTCAGTTTTTCTGACATAACGCCACCAGAAATAGACTTTTTATTCTAAAAGTCATGTTAACTGCTTGCCAACTGATCTTTTATTTGTAAGGTAAAAGTTAATAGTATATTTTAGTTTCTTGGTGTTATATTTTAGTGGGTACTTAAACCCTGATGGGCTTGGGACTTTTAAGACCATTGCTACTAAATACCATTAAACTTTGATCCACATGCCATTTAATTAGTGACATTTGAGAGTAAACATTGAACTTGATAGTATATTCGTAAAGAATACAACTCTATCTAAATTGGCCATTAATGAGATTGATATATTTGGATCTCGTTAATAGTTGTATCATGACTTTTCTTCCCCTTCTAATATATGTGCAGTAGTCGTCTACACAGATCTCATTACAAAAAAAAAACATTCCAAAAGGGGCTTTGGAAGCAGAGTAAGAGTAGTCCTTGGAGTTTCTACAAAACAGGGTGCTCTGGTCCTTTAGAGAATTATTACACATACTTTCTACCCCTTTTGTTGACACAAACGTGTGTACACATTAAAGACTGAAAAATAGCAGAAAATAACTTTGCCTACCATTTCTCATAACACAAGAAAAGGATTATGTAAGAGCTATTAATAGTTCCTGACCTTAGTGTTTCACAGAACAATTTTTTTAGGAAACACCACTTTACAAAAAGTCCAAGGGACTATCCAGATTGTTTTCTACTCAATATTTATTTGCAGAGAGGATAGTGTAAAGTGGGCATTCACCCTCAGATACAGTGTAACAAGATTAGGACTTCTGGTCTGAATTACCAGGTAAGGCATAACTTACATAATTTTGTCCACCTTTTGTTTTCCATGTACCCCATTTTATTTATATATTATAGGCAATAATATCACCTGGTATGTTTATCTTTGCTTGGAAAGATTAGAGGTTGCTAGCTAGATGGTTAAAAATCTTTTCATCATAGAAATTAGAGCACTGGTACTAATGACATTCATTTAGTTTGTGATGATCTGCCATGTGAGACTTGCTGATAACTCATCAATCAAGAGTTTATGGGCAGTTCAAACATTTTTTATTACATTCCTGATTATATATCACAAGTGTTTTTACATATGCTACAGTTGTAGAGACGAGTACCTAAATATATAAAATAATACCTTTAGTAGTTACAGAATGAACTACCAAGACTTCCTGTAGTAAATAACCACCACTTACCATAGCTTTCTAACTCTTATAGACATTGTATAATATAATCACATGTGCATAGGCATACACATATATGTAGCTTATGAACAAAATGACTAATTTACTTTAATTGAAATGTGAAAAGAGTATTCCTTTGGAATACTCCACATTCCTTTTATCTACTTTTCACTGACATATCTAAATGAGTGTGCCATTTGTTACCAAGTCTGGATTATGATAGTGAGTGTAGAAGTCACCTGTGTACTACATTGAGTGCTCACAGTTTCACCAAAGACATTGTTTACATTTATAATTTTATAAGTAAAATACTTGCATATGCTTATGTTACTTTATTTCAATACTAGACCTGGTTATATCTACATACTCTTAATTTTTCTGTATCTAGTAAGTCTGTACTCAGATTTATTAGTTTTGTGCTTCTTAAAACATTTACATGCTTAGTAGGTTACATTTAGAAAATAACTAGAAATCATTTTTTTAGGATTATCTAAAAAATATCTAAATGTGGTATCATAAATAGTAAAGCCTTGAAAAAGGGTAAGGAAAAAAATTCAATATAAATTACACACTTAAAAATCCTGTAACGAATTAGTTAAAGAAGAAACATCTTTGTAGTGGCTCCCATTCATTTCAGAGATCTAAAATGTAATTTCAAGGAAGAGACCTTAGGGAGGATAAGATAAAACCAATTTTTTTATTTGACCAATTAATTATCTGTTACTATTTTAGGCCTCTTTGCACCTCCACGTGCCTTCAGTGCAATCTGATGAGCTGCTTCACAGTAAACACTCCCACCCACTTGACTCAAATCAGACTTCAGATGTCCTCAGGTATAGCTTTATTTTACCATTAAGAATTTCCATTGCAACTTAAGTATATCATGCTGATCTTTATATATTTTCATCATTTTTGACAGTAGTTAAAAGTTGTTTACCCATGGATAGCTATATAAATTGTATCATTCAGAATGAATGCTTTTCTTTCTAACATGTAATTTAATTTTGAGAATAATTTATGAAAATAAGTTATCTTTAATGCTCTTAGGGCTCTTTGTTCCATACCTTCCACCTTTTCTTGATGTGATTTTGAATCTTTGGTGGTCATAATTGGAAGTTGCTTCCAAAATCCACAGTGTAAGGCTCCCTCCTGGCACAAGGGGTTAAGTCATGGCTCTATGAAGCTATCCTCAGCCACTGCAGCACAAGTTTGATCCTTGGCTAGGGAGGTGACCCTGAGAGGACAGCAAACCTCTGCTGTCTCGCCTGCTGCTCCCCTCAGCAGTGTATTTCAGTCTATCTACCTGTTCTCTTCCCCATTATGTCTCTGGCAAATCACCCCCTACACCTCTAGCCTGTACCCCAGTTCTTTGTATGCATAAATAAGTAAATCTTAAAAAAAAACAAAATCCACAGTGTAAATGAATACATAACTTACACAGTTTATTTGCTTTTAGGTTTGTTTTGGAACAGTACAATGCACTCTCCTGGCTAACCTGTGACCCTGCAATCCAGGACAGACGCTCATGTCTCCCAATTCATTTTGTGGTGCTGAATCAGTTATATAACTTTATCATGAATATGCTGTGATCTTCATTTGATGGAACTGTGCAAGAAAAGAACAAGGAAAAGGATATTTCACTGCAAGATTAAGTTATAATTATCTTCTCAGTGAAAGTCATTTGTGATGGGGTCTAATTCTTATTACTTCAACAAATATTGTTTTGACTTGGGGGGAGGGGCTATAACCCTGCTATTTTTCATTGACTATACTGAACTCTTTAGGATGATGACTGATCATACAAACATATTATAACATTTTCGTAGCAAAATTAACTTTTTTTTTCCAGTCACAGTATTTGTGAAAAGTAATGAGCCATAGTACCCAGTCATGTTCAATGAATATTAAAAGCATGGAGAGGAAACATGAGGAACAATGAATTTCAACATATGGCTTCAGAACATCAAGATGTTCTTGTATTGGATTATAGTATCTAGTATTCAAAAAATGCCTGCATCTCTTATTTATTGTAAGTTTTTAAATGTATAAATTGTCTTATATTTCTTAACCTCTTTTATAAAAATTTTCCTAGAAGGTTTATACTGCCTTCTTGCTTTAAAGCAATTGGTCTAAAATATATGTAATCGTCTTAATTAAAAAGTTGCAGTAGGGTTGCTTTTAGAGTATTATTTTTTTGTAAGGGGGGTGGGTGGGACAGTAAATTTGTATTGTCTCAATGTACAGTTTAATGGGGATAGAGGGAAATAATGTCCATACCATTGTGTGTGGAGGATTTACAGCTAAGCTGTAGTTGCAGAGTACATGTACAGTAATGAAGTTCACTGTGTTTATAAATTGAAAAGGTACCGGGTCTTACAGCATTTTATATATCACACCTTTACAGAATAACATGATGGCAATATACAAGTGATATTGTTAGGTGGTTTAACTAAGAATAAAATGAAAATTCTTCAGTTATATTTTGTACTATGGTTTAGGGCTATGACTAATATTTCAGGCCATTTTCAGTGAAAGAAACATAGTTTTACAAGAAAAACATTTGCTACTGAATGCTTAAACTAATTTTGGTGTTTAATGTTACATGCTTAAATTTTTTTCAGTTTTAACAGTGGCACATCTAGGCATGGGAATATTATTAATTATGAAAATTATCTTCAGGATCTGCTATATAAGGTTGAAATTTAGCCCAGCTCTAGGCATTTTACAAATTATTTTAAGAGCAGTCACTCTTGATTGTTTGACTATTATTTTTTTTTTAAATTAAAGATTGGGGATGTGTGTGAGAGTGTGCTTATGTATGAGTGTGTGTGTGCAATCAAACTGTGGTGTAAATAGATTCTCAGTGAATTCTGGTATTCAGACTCTATTCCACTAGTTTAAGAACCATTTTCTAAACTTAACCTGTTTCTTTTTGCCTTTTTTATTTATTTAATTTTCTTGGTTTGGAGATGGCAGTCCCAAACACCAGAGTCTGTACTTTTCTGTAACACAGCTCAGATTAAGGTAGGGCATATGCCAAGGAGGTTCTCACCTCCCTAAAGAAGGGACTTGAATTTTAGGGACTTTAATTCACCCCTTCCTTCAATACAACTTTCCCCCTTCTTGTTTGCACATGCCAAGATACTGCTTTTATGCAGGCATTACCCCCTCGAAAATCCTTTCTACAGTGCTGCTCACAAGAGAGTCCAAGTTAGCCTCCTACCATGTTGCTGACTTGAATTCACAGTCGCCAAGTCTACCTGTCTTTCTTGGAAGCAGTCTAGCAAAATTCTGAATTTGTATGTTCACTAGTTCACTAATTCTCTACTAGGACAAAACCAATTGTATTTACAAAACTAATTTTTTTACTGAAACTTGTTTTGTAAGTACTATATGCTTAGCCTGAATTTTACGTATGAAAAGTGTGACTTCTTCAAATTGTGTATATTAAAAATTAGCAAGTCTTGTTTTTTCTATAAAAGAAACACAATTGATGACAAAGATTTTCAATCATTTCTTCAAAATTATAATGTAATCCCAAGGGTCAGCATATTTTGAAATTGAAATCTACAGATCACATCTCCACATTCATTTTTAAATTATGCTAACAGTACAAATTATGTTGGTATGTTTTGTTGTGTACTTAAAGAAAAACTTGTCTGAGATTTGAGGGGTAAGATGCTTACTTGGAATTTATACAAAAAGAGTACCCCCTTTTTATATACTTAGCTCAATAGTGATTTTAAAACATAAAATCTATATTCTCAGTTATTTAAAAATAACAAGCCTGCCATAACCACACCTCAGTTTGAAAATAGATTTTTAAAATATTATTCCCTGACAGTTCCTTTTATATGGAGCTATAAGGAGGGGACCCAATATACAATTCATTTTTAACTGGGATTCAGGGAATAGTTCCCAAATAAACAGGATTTATTAATGTTTTTTTCTTCCCTTCGTATATGAGTTCACACTCAAATTATAAAATGATTATATAGCCATTATAAAAGGTCAGGAGACTTGAGGGGAAAAAACTAAGACTTTTATGCAGGATTATGGATCTGACTTACTTATGTACTGTCACAGACAAGTATGGTTAATTTTACTTATATAGGTAAGCAAAGTAAATATACTTTACACCAGTCGATCACCAACACCATGACTTCTTTGTTACAGTGCTAATGTCTGTTTTTGTGCAGTTATCCATTACTAAGCAAGGTGGAAGTTCAGTATTTTGGCATTTCAAAAACTGTTATATAATGTCTGCTTCCAACCAGTGAGAAACATCTAGCCATACCTTTCTTATGCAAGCCATTCAGTTATCAGGACTGTGAATTAACACTGTATGAATAAATTTCTGTACACCCTATTGTTTGGCCAGAAGGCCACCAAGTGTACTTATATGTAATCCTTAAATTTTAAAGTAGCTGTAATTTTTAAATCTTTCTAAACTTTTCTTAAACCACTAAAAGTAAGCTCTTACTACTTAGTCAACTATCCTCAGCTGTATTCGTACTCAATTGTCAGTATGGCACAGATTACTGTATTAAACTATTCTTTCGTCTTCACATTTACCTTCTGAGGTAATTTTTTAACTTAATGTGTTACTACAAAGATTTGCAGATCTTTAATCAAGCACTATGTTAATACTGTAATATCAAAATACTATGTTGCATTATTTAAAATGTTCAAATTGAATACATTAAAAGGAAGTTTTTAAATGCTGTTGTATCATATAATTTGCTATTCATCCACTGTGGCATCGCATATCAGTCTGTTAATACATTTAATGTTGCATGAGTGATGTTTTGGTCTGGGTTTCCTCTTAAGATTTTCGTTTGTCTAAATTAAGGAAGAAATGTTTTTGACATAAATTTTTTTGTCTCCCCCTACTAAAAAAAAAATCAGCTGGAAATCTTAATCTATTGGTTTTTCTTGGCGTTTTAATGGGCCCAGAACTGTGGTTTAAATTTTTATATATATGTTTTATTTTTGGTGGAGTATTAATTAAAAAACTGGATTTGGGACCTAAAATACTCCTCAGGTTGATGTATTCATGTAGTTTTAAAATAGTTTTAGTTTTCAAAGTTAACTGGATTTGTGGACCTTAAAGTTACTGAATTTAAACTACAAATTGTAACGTCGTTACTGGACATGTCAGCATCAACCCTCTCAATAGCTTGGTCACTTTATGAAGGGGCGTTTTAAAGTTGTTGTTTAGCAGTGACATTTAATATGGTCCAATTGCTTTTTTTTTTTTTTAACGTGACAAAGAATAAGGAACAAACACTATTGCTGCCGAATGCCATAACACTGAGTTGTACAAATTGTGATTGAGGAAATGAAAAGGTTTATACTTTTTAAAAAAAAAAAAAACCAAAACTTCAAATGGAATAAATTATTCATGAAGCCTTCATTGTGGTGTCTCATTCTGTTGAAAATAATTCCATCTTAAATTTATGTAAAAATTAATAACATTTTTTTCTGTCATTTACAAAAGGAAAGGGGCAACTTAAAGACTGAGTGATGCACTTTTAACTTCTCAAGTGCTTTTATGTTTTTTATTCTTTTATGGTAACATTCTCTCAGAATTGCCACTTTAGGGTGCCTGCCACAAATCACCCATAGTCCATCATCATAAGGTAGTTCAAGGACTTTAAAAGGTATTTTAATAATATGTCAGTGGTCAGTATAGAGGGAAGTTGCCTATATATGCATACTCATTCCTTTTAGACTGAGAGTTTGATAACAGTTTCGTGGTCTAAACAAACTATATCCAAATACTTAAAGTTTATTCTTTTTTTTTTTAATTACATAACGTTTGAAATGTGAGTATTGTTTAGAGATGAATAATCCATCAAAATAGCTTTGCCAATTTTGTATAAGCAGACATTTTAAGTATTTTGTCCTGACTTCGAGTAAGGACAGCCCCCAAAATTATTGTGGTCATTTTGAAATAGTTTCTTCTGGTAAGTTTTTTTAAAAAATAATTCCTTAAAACTAAGTGTATGTTGTTACAACTATCTTATTTTGTCTCTCAGTCTATATAACCTTCAATATTTTTCTATTTTTTATGTGTAATTGTTGTCTGACTAAATCAGTTCAAATCAAATGCTTACATATGTACCTGAGGTATTGATAATTGTTAAGAATTCAAGCTACTTAGTTGCAGATAGACACATTATCTAACTTAAGCAACTAATAGTTTTCATATTATGACACACATCCTGACAAAATACAAACCTTTAAAGTTCAAGATGCTAATTAACCTTTCCTCAAGAATTTTTTGCTATAGAGTTGATGAGAGTTAAGAGCTACAGATTGAGAAGTAAAACTGAAAGATGGTGAACATTTTGAAATGTTCTAGAATGAACTAATACATTGCACACAGACATCTTGACCTGACATTAGTGTATTTTGTATATAAACAAGTATTTGTTAAATAACGAGGTGACTCATAATATCAGCTTAGTACTGAAGCTATAAATACATTTGCCCTATGTTTAGAATTAAAATTGCATACTCTGGCATAGTTTTTTTCTGCTTAATGATTTTATAATACATTTGAGACAGAATTGTTAACAATCAGAATTTTGAAATTTTTTAATTTATGCATACAGGAACGGGTATAGGACAGGCATGGGGGTTGGTAAAGGATCCACGAGAGACAGAATGGGCAACAGAAAAGGCAGATCGATCTACTGAAACACTGCTGAGGGGAGCAGCGGGCGAGGCAGGAGAGGTCTGTTGTGCCATGTGGGTCAGTTCCCTGGCCCAGGATTGAACTAGAGCTGCAGTGGCTGTGGATGCTTCATATTATGGTGCTTAACCCTTTGTGACACCAGGGAGGTCCCACAATCAGAATTTTTAAAAATAGTTGGAGTGCATAGTAGTCACAGGTCTTTAAGAAACCTAGAGGCAGAACATCTTAAGGATAAAGTTAGAAATGATCTGAAATATATTCAAACCATTAGGAGTAAATAACAAATATTAAGGTTTCTTGAGAAGCATGGACATTTATGGGAACCATAATCTATTACGCATGTTAAGTGTAAATGTTCAGGCTTTGCTTAACAGGTACTAAAAGTGTACTGCACTGTTAACTATTTCATGTTAGTCATTTGCTGAGACTCTCAAGAAAATATACTTGAGCAAAAAAGTCCAAAGGACACACTAGGTTGTTTGAAGGGTTCGCACAAGTGGAAAGGAGAAGTTGTGTTTTGGTTTATGATAAAAGATAAATTTAACTGTCATGAATGTATTCCAGTCTATTATCCTCTAGTTTCCTGTTATCCTCTAGTTTTCAAGATCTTGTGTAGTCTAGGAGAGTATCCTGGAATGAAAACTAAAAATTGGGCCTCCCTGGTGACGCAGTGGGTTAAGCAACGCACTATGAAGCAAACCGCAGCCACTGCAGCACGAGTTTAGTCTCTGCTGCCGGCCAGGGAGGGGACCCACATGGCGCAGCAGACCTCTCCTGCTGTGCCCGCTGCTCCCCTCAGCAGTGTACTTCAGTTCTGCTCCCTGCTCTCTGTGGTGAATCCTCTCACCCCCCACCCAACACACACACCTCTGGCCTGTACCCCAGTGCTTATATGCATAAATAAATAAATAAATCTTAAAAAAAAAACTAAAAATTTATCAATCTTAGAGACTCATAGTTTTCATCAGAAAATATTTGTGATTGATAATACAAATATTGAGGTGATCCAACAGTACCTTTTGTAAAGTTTTTTTTTATTTTTTTTTTTAAAGATTTATTTATACATCCAAGACCTGGGGTACAGGCCAGAGTCACGGGAGGTGAGAGGATTCACCAGACAGAGTGGGAACAGACAGGCAGATCTACTGAAACACTGCTGAGGGGAGGAGCAGGCGAGGCAGAAGAGGTCTGCTGTACCATGTGGGTCCTCTGCCTGCCCGGGGATTGAACTGACACTGCTGTGCCACAGATGTTTCACAGTGCTGTGCTCAACGCACTGCGCTGCCAGGGAGGCCCACCTTTTGTGAAGTTTAAAGGTTGATGTTTTAAAGACTTCCTCTTTGCCACTACTACAAAAAAAAAAATCTCACTGAGAGCTTCCATGGTGCCTAGGAATTAAGTCTCAGTGCTATCATCAGGAAGGCCTGAGTTCCATCCCCAACCAGGGAGCTACTGCAAACTTGTCCTGTCTTGCCTGTTGCTCCCCTTAGCAGTGTATTTCAGTAGATCCACCTGCTCTGCTCCTCACTTGGTCTTTGGTGAATCCTCTCACCCGCTGCACCTCTGGCCTACACTGCAGATTTTTGCATAAATAAATAAATCTTGGGGCCTCCCTGGTCCCTTTTGGCATAAGGGGCTAAGGCACAGCACTAGGAAGCTATGAGCAACCACTGCAGCATGAGTTCAATCCCCAGCTAGCTAAATGCACAGCAGACTTCTGTCTCACCCACTGCTCCCCTCAGCAGTGTACTTCAGTGAATCTGCTTGTTCTGCTCCCCACTCTGGTGAATCCTCTCACCCCTCCCATACCTCTGGCCTATACCCCAGCTCTTGTATGCATAAATAAATAATCAAAAGAATATTACTGAATGGTACATTTAAATAGCCCCCAAAATATGTGGCTTACTTATATTTAGAAGCTAAGTTTCAATCTTTGTTCTATTTTTGTTCTTGAGTAAATCTACATTTTTTACTGAAATTAACAATGTCCCTTCATAAAAACCACCTTGATAGGCACTTTGAATGGTATTACCATCCATTCAGTTGTGCAAACCATAAGCTATCTTCTAATCAGTCATTTTTAAATGCCTGTGTATTTACTATCAGATATGCTCATTTCTTTCTTTGGCCTGAACTCAGGCTAAATTTAGCATTATTTGATGTCATGCAAGATATTTTTGTTACACAAAATTAAACCACCTTATCTAAGTATATCAGTGCAATATACACTCCTAATTCAGATTCTGTGTTTCCATTGTGGACTTTATTTACTGGCATAAAATCCTTCATAGTTGCTTACCCTGACAGTAGAGAGTGTAAGTCAACATGACTGTCCCCTAACTGTTCAACTCAAGATGGGTCTGTCCTGTGTTCAAACCCCTTATGCCTTTGGGTTCTTTGACAACCCATGACTATTTTTGCCTTAAGGTCTCCAGTTGATTTTTCCATAAACCCTTGCCCAAAGATGACAGTTAATGTTATTAACTCTTACTATAATACTCTTTTTGCTGCCTCCATAATATTTTTTGCACAATTTTATCACTGTTACTTGTCTCTCCTATCAAATTAGTCTGTGAGGTAGAAATTGGGTCTTATTTGCTTACTTTCGTAGCTTTAAAACAATATACCTAGCATATAGTAAGGCATTGAAATATTTTTTGGATAGGCTACTAGTGATGAACATGTAAAACTTAGCTGAAAACTGGGCCCTCCCTGGTGGTGCAGGGGTTAAGTCGCAGCACTTTGAAGCATCCTCAGCCATTGCAGTATAAGTTTGATCCCCAGCCAGGGAGGTGACCCACATGGTGCAGCAGACCTCTTCTGCCTCCCTACTGCTCCCTTCAGCAATGTATTTCAGTGGATCTGCCTATTCTGTTGCCCACTCTGTCTCTGGTGAATCCTCTCACCATACCTCTTGCCTGTACCCCAGTTCTTGTATGCATAAATAAATCTTTTTTTTTAAAAAAAACTTAGCTGAAAATTTACCAATTTGAGCTGAAATGATGAGTTTGAAATGATAAAGAAGGAAATAAAATTCTGATTACTTGGGATTTTTATGTTCACATTAGTAGAAATAATTTGGGATCAATGAATTCGAATTTTTGAACTCTGAGATTTCCCTACCTTCTTGCTTGTAACTATAGGCAAAACATTGACCCTCTAAGTCTATTTGCTCATTTGTAAATGCAATAATAACCCTGTCTTCCTAATAGGTTTGCTAACTTCAAAGGACATTGCAAAAACTAATTAGAAATTTTTTAAATAAAAAGGTGAGGGATGATTAATATAATAGCTGTGTACTTCTAAAAGAGTCAAATTCAGAATTATTGCAGACTTACAAGAGAAAAAAGATAATTAAAGATAACAACAAGGACTTCTAGTTTTCTAATAAGGGTAAGGATGAATAAGAAATAAAAGAGTTGTTATACTTAAGCTTGATATTCCTTATCTCGACCTACACACAGTTAAAAGCATGGGTTAAAGTCTTAGCTAGCTATCAAGATAGTACCAGCCACTGCAGCACTGCGAGTTCATCCCCAGCCAGGGAGCTGACCTACATGGAGCAGCAGACCTCTCTCCTGCCTTGCCCGCTGCTCCCCTCAGCAGTGTATTTCAGTTTGCTTGTTCTGATTCCCACTCTGTCTCTGGTGAATCCTCTCACCCCCTATACCTCTAGCCTACACCCCAGTTCTTCTATGCAACAATAAAATCTTTAAAAAATAAATTATTGAAAACTACTAACAGGGGCCTCCCTGGTGGTGCAGTGGGTTAAGCACTGCACTATGAAGCATCTACAGCCACAGCAGTACAAGTTCAATCTCCAGCCAGGGAGATGACCCACATGGCACAGCAGTTGTCTCCTGCCTCACCCATTGCTCCCCTCAGCAGTGTATTTCAGTCAATCCTCCTGTTCTGTTCCCTACTCTGTCTCTAGTGAATCCTCTCACCCCTGTACCTCTTACCCACACCCCAGTTCTTGTGTGCATAAATAAATCTTTAATAAAAGAAAAGAAAATGACTAACAGGGGCCTCCCTGGCAGCACGAGGAGTTAAGTCAGCACTATGACACATCAGCAGCCACTGCAACACAGCTTCAATCCCTGGCCAAGAAGGTGACCCACATGGCACAGCAGACCTCTCCTGTCTCACCCGCTGCTCCCCTTAGCACTCTGTCTCTGGTGAATCCTCTCAACCCCCACACACACTTCTGGCCTGTACCCCAGCTCTTGTATGCATAAATAAATAAATTTTAAAACTAACACATTTACTTATGAAAAACATAATTAGAAACCAGTATCACTAAAACAGTATTTAATAAGCTGATTACTCACTAATTATAAAATATAAGCTTTTGACTTTTAAGTCCTCAGTGTACTAGGAAACATATTGTATAATCACAATTAGTTGGATAAACCTTCTAAAGTGAAATGGCCAGTAATGTATTGCATATACAAGAGGGAATAGCTGAACTAAATTTCACTACATTTTGACAGCACTGATAAACTGAAAGAATTTGCGTATGCACATTCAGCAGTTAATAATATACTTAATTCACCAAGTCGTTATTGAGTACCAAAATATGTTTGGGGTAAAGAAAGAAAATACGGCTGTAACCTTCAAAGTAATTTCTGGTAGGAGAGACAAGGTCTACGGATTACAATGCAACATGTAAAGTACTACAATTGAAGCAAAAGGTGCCCTGGAGCATAGAAAAGAGGGATATTTCAATATAATGAAGAGATAGGTAGGTGGTTTGTCAGGGAAAGGTTTCTTAAGAGCAAGGGAGCACTGGTGGTAAAACTTAGAGCATACGTAGGAGTTACTGCATAAAGAGAATAAACAGATATTCATTCAGACAGAAAGAGTAGTGGAGGACAATGCCCCTGAATAGCATGAAAGATGGAAACAAGCAGTTCAGACTAACTAAAATGAAGTCACCATGGTGAGAAGATGAGTAGTGCTGTGTCTACAGCTCATAGTGCTGTGTCTTTAAACCCTGTGCCATGGTGGCACAAGGGGTTAAGTTGCAGTGCTATGAAGCTATCAGTAGCCACTGCAGCACAGCTTCAATTGCTAGCCAGGGAGGGAATCCACAGCAGACCTTTCCTGTGTCACCTGCTGCTCCCCTCATCAGTGTATTTCAGTTTGTCTGGCTGTTCTGCTCCCCACTCTGTCTTTGGTGAATCCTCTCACACCCCACCACCTCACCCTGCTTATACCCCAGTTCTTGTATGCATAAATAAAAAAAGAAAAAAATGAAATAAATTATAAAAAAAGAATGGAAGAGAAGGAGACTAGGAAAAGATAAGCATCAGCACTCATCACCAAGACACCTATTTCATTCAAGCTGTTCTCTGTAGATCAATGTGGATTTGCATGTTGTGTCTCCATTAGAGGGTCATAAACAAATAGCACTGGAAGAGATCTTAAAAATCCTTTAGCTTATGGAGTCATTTGTAGTAACATGGATGGATCTAGAAGGGATTATACTCAGCGAAATAAGTCAGAAGGCAAAAGAAAAATCCCTGATGGTTTCACTCCTAGTAGGAATGTAAGGGAACCAAACAAGGGACCAAGGAAAAGAATAACAATGAAAAAACAAAAACACAACACAACAAAAAGGAAAAAACAAGGACAAATCAGAAACACTCTGTGTGTTGTTGGGGGGAGGGAATGGGTTGAGGGCAGAAAGAGCACATGGGACTGAGGTGATGACAGACACACTGGTGAAATGGTGGTGGGAAATGGGGACCACAATTGATGTTAAATATATATAAATAAAGGAAATAAATAAGTAAAAGTTAAAAAAAAATCCTTTAGTTTATATCCAACTGCTCTCATTCATCTCCCAAATAGTATTTGAATTGCTTTCATGTTCTTTCTGTGAAATCTAGGGAGATTAAATATTTTAACCTTTCTCAGCATTAATTTTCACAATTTTAAAATAAGTAATAAGGGGCCTCCCTGGTAGCACAGTGGGTTGGGCAGCGCACTATGAAGCAAACCTCAGCCAGCAGTCACTGCAGCATGAGTTCCATCTCTGCCTCCAGCCAAGGAGTGACCCACCTGACTCAGCAGACCTCTCCTGTCTCACCGCTGCTCCCCTCAGACAGTGTATTTTAGTGGATCTGCCTGTTCTGCTCCCTGCTCTGTCTCTGGTGAATCCTCTCACACACATACACCCCCACATACCTCTGGCCTGTTCCCCAGTTCTTGTGTGCATGGATGGATAAATCTTAAAAAATAAAATAAAATAGAGAATAATACTAATAGTTACCTACTTAGGAGAAATCAGATAATAGATATAAAACACCAATGTCTACCAAATGTTCAATTAATCAGTCTTTAATATCAGCTGAAAAATGTCATGTTGTTTTGTTTGTAATCCATTAATAGACTGTGAAATCAATTTTAGTTTGTAGTGACCAGCAATTTAAAGAAATGAAGTACAATATGGAAACTTGGTGTATTATTTCATAAAATGTTTACTGCCATTTTGTTACAGGGCAGGGAGAGGAGCACCCAGAACCCCCAAGCCTGCCCTCTCTGAATGGGTTCTGCCATCCGCCGCATTAAGACAAACAACTAGGGTATAATAAAGAAAGAACAAAGAATATAGTTACTAAGTTAAGCATCCAAAGTTACCCATCTCCTTGAGGGTAAAAGTCCAGCCAAATAGGATTGGCCCAAAGCAAGGCCCAAAAACCTGCCACACATCTAAAGGACCTTTCAGTAGAGACCCATAGAAAAGGGTCAAAAAGAGACAAATCCGGGAGGAAAAGAGCAAAATCAAAATTAAGATGAAAGCTGCCATTGTTTACCTCCCCACAGGTCTCTCACCCACATCTGTTCCAACCAGTCCAAGACCAAAAAGCAAGCACAGTTTTTTCACATGTCCCTCTGCTCCACGTGCCTCCTCCAGGTCTCCTTGCTATTCTCCATCTTCCTTTCTTCCTTCTCTCTTCTCTGCAGAAATTTTCTTTTTTCTCCTCAGCTCCACCCACTTAGGGCGGAACCAGGGTTTTGGAACTTCCCCTTTTCCTGGGACCACCCTGTTACAATCCCCCCTTTTCATTTTTATTCCACCATTTCTATGGTGGCACAGAATTGCTTTAGGACACAGTCTTTTCCAGGGTTTTAGTGCATGCAAGAGAAACAACAATTAGTTCTCAACATTGCCCATGATAATCCTAGTACAGGAAAATAGTCCATTAAAAGAAAAAACTATCTGGAGGCATTAGGTAAAACAAAATAGTAAATATATGAAAATTACAGAAAAAAAAGTTTAAAAATTGGATTAACATAACTAAACACAAGTTTTTTTTATTTTGATTACACCTTTATCCATAGTACAGAAACTTTTAAACTATTTTTTTATTTTTGCATAAAATCACAGGGCAGAACAACCAAACATCAATTTAGGCTGATTTGACTATTGACATCTATGCATATGCATTTGCTGGATCACAATGTGAAAAGTATTGTGCTGAGTCAGGTAGAAAGGTTGAGAAACACTGCAGGACATGCTAGTTCCTTCTATTTCATTCATCTTTCATGTTGATAACAGACATATTTTAGATATATATTAGTGAATATAAATATATATATGTGTAAAGACTGGGGTGTAGGTCAGAGGTGGGGGAAGGGGAATAAAAGGATTCATCAGAGACAGAGTGGGGAGCAGAACAGTCAAGTTCACTGAAATAGTCTGCTCAGGGACAGGAGAGGTCTACTGCATCATATGTGGGTTAGTTCCCTGGCCATGGATAGAACTCAGGGCATAGTGGTAATAGTGCTGAGACTTCACCCCTACCCACCAGGGAGGCCTCCAGACTTTTTTTTTTAACTCCTCTGTCAAAGCTTAGAAAGTATAAAATATGAAGTATTGTATTTCTGTAAAATATGTATTTTTCATATTTTAGGACAAAATTTGATAAATAGTAGGTGCAAAAATAAACATTGATTCAATCAGGAACTACAACTAGTATCAAGATTTATAGACTAGAGGTCCTTAATCTTTTATCAGACTTTTTTTTGGTAAATATTTATGCATACAAGCACTGGGGTACAGGCCAGAGGTGTGTGTGTGATGGGTGAGAGGATGCCCCAGAGACAGAGTGGGGAGCAGAACAGGCAGATCTACTGAAATACACTGCTGAGGGGAGCAGGGAAGTTTACTGCACCATAAGGGTAATGTCCTTGGCCAGGGGTCGAACCTGTACTGCTGTGGTTATGGACAGCTTCATAGGCTGAGACTTAACCCCTTGCGCCAGCAGGGAAAGCCCTGAGACAAACTTTTGAGAAATCGTTCTGTTTTGACCTTTTTCGGATGTGCCAAGCACTCAGAATTAAGGATCTAAGCATCACTGCTTTCTAAAGATCTAAGGACCTTAAGAACCCTGAAAGAAACATATCTAGCTCCTGGCAGTCAATGTGTGAGGTTGAGGGCAGAAGTCCGTAGAGTATTAGGTTATTTTTCCAAGTTCTACGAATCCTAGGATTCTAGAACTCTGGGGCTAAGAGTACAATCTGGTTCCACCAGTGTTCCGTCAGAGAATACTGGGAACAACTTCAAAATCTTTTTACATACGTTAAGTCGTTTGAATGTCACGATTATCCTGTCATGATGCAGCTGCAGCTGCGGCTCGGAGGGACTTCGTGAATTATCTCAAACGAAACAGCTGCAATCTCTGTAAAAGTGACTGGCAGCTACGCTCCAAACCTTCAGAGATGAAGTTCCGCAGAGCAAACAGCGCGCGAGGGCGGGGTGGGGCCGCGCACGCGCACAGTTGCATCGGCGCCGACGTCCCTGGGTTTCCTCTGGCAGCCACCCTTCCTCTCAGTCCAGTACGGTGGCCGACGGGAGCCAGACGCAGGGGATGAATGAAGGTGCTGGGTGCAGGTTGAAACAGTCAGCTCCGCTTTCCCCTTCCTTCGTTTCCGGTTCTGCCTTTGTGTTGAGTCCCCATCCAGCCGGCATCGCACTACCGACTCGATAGGTCCCGGCGCCTTGGTGCCCGGGTCGACTCGGGGCACGGCTGGGGTTTGGGGATTCGGATTATCTCCTAGGCCCAACTTCGGACCGCGCTCTCGACTTCTACCGCGTCTCGCCTCTAGGGCGCGTAATCCGGGTGGTGTCCCGGGAGGTTGGAGGGTAGTTTTAAGGTATGAAGCTTCCGCTTCTCAGGCCTCAGCGCGTTCTCGGGTCGGTAGCGGCAACCGGCCGACTTTTCTCAGTTACTGGGACTGGCAGGTTCTCATTATGCCTGGGGCGAGTCCTGTGGTGAAGACAGGTCTTGGCGCCTCAGTTTCAGCAGCCTGGTCCTCTGTTGAAAGGCCAGCTCTTGCTTCAAGGCAAAGCCAAGTGTCTGCCCACGACTTAACCAGGATTCTGCTAGTCTGCAGGTCTTAGAGGGCATCACTTTGGCTACATACTCTCTGCTTTTTGTGTGTCTGCCGATGGTTACTGCTTGAAGACGGAGAAGTGCTCAAGTGGGATTCATCTTTCTCTTATAACTGATTGCGCGCAAACAGCTGTTTATTATTATTATTTTTTTAACTCAGTAACACAGGGGACACGGGATAGTGTTTTAACCTGTAGAGCATTGAACTTCACATTGCTGCTGGCTAGTGAGGTGACTAAGAGGGTCGGAAAGCGAAGTCTAACAGTTCTTTGCATATGTAGACACGTGAAACTGAAAAGGTACAGAAGGAGCGCAAGTGGTCCGTTTACTTTTATTTACATTTTGTGTGTCTGCCGATGGTTACTGCTTGAAGACGGAGAAATACTCAAGTGGGATTCATCTTTCTCCTATAGTTAATTGCTACACATTTCATATGCCTGGTGTATTTGAGAAAGTCTTGGAGTGGGATTTAGTAGATAAGGATTTAACCTTGAACTTTGCCACTACCTAGTAATTTTTTTTTGATAAAGATTTATTTATTTAAGCATACAAGAACTTGGATGTAGACCAGAAGTGTGGGGGAGAAACGGGGCAAGAGGATTTACCAAAGACAGAGTGGGGAACAGAACAGGCAGATCTATTGAAATACACTGCTGAGGGGAGCGGTGGTGAGACAGGAGAGGTCTGCTGTGCCATTTGGGTCAGCTTCCTGGCCAGGATGGAATTGGTGCTGCAGTGGCTGCCCATATCTTGATAGTACTGAGACTTAATTTCCTGCACCACCAGGGAGACCTTAGCTATAGGCCTGTTACTTAATCTCTCTGGGTTTCATATTCTTTCTTGGTCAAGTAAGAGTATTAGAACAAAAGATCCTTAAGACGGGAAGATACATTAAAATACTGTTTTCTTTCTCCTTTTCCAGCTGGTGAGAGAAACAGGAATATTCCCAACATAGGGGCCTCCTAAAGATAGATATCCACAATTTGCAGGATTCTTAAAGGGGGTGTTCCTATATGTCAGTGCTAAACCCCTGTTTTCTTTTTTTTGTTTATAATCATTAGGATCAACAGTGATGATGACTGAGTGTACAAGCCTGCAATTTGTCAGCCCTTTTGCTTTTGAGGCAATGCAGAAGGTGGATGTTGTTCGTTTGGCATCTTTAAGTGATCCAGAATTAAGACTACTCCTGCCTTGCTTGGTGCGAATGGCACTTTGTGCTCCTGCCGACCAGAGCCAAAGCTGGGCTCAGGATAAAAAACTCATCCTTCGTCTTCTTTCTGGAGTGGAAGCTGTGAACTCTATCGTTGCATTATTGTCTGTGGACTTTCATGCTTTAGAACAGGATGCCAGCAAAGAACAGCAGCTTAGGTAATGTTATGTTATATGTGGATTGGTATTTACTTGGATTTGCCAAAGAAGAAGTAGTAATTTTTTAAAAAAAGATTTATTTATTTATGCATAGAAGCACTGGGGTACAGGCCAGAGGTGTGGGGGGGGTGAGAGGATTCACCACAGACAGAGCGGGGAGCAGAACAGGCAGATCAATGGAAGTACGCTGCTGAGGGGAGCAGCAGGCACAGCAGGAGAGGTCTGCCGTGGGCCATGTGGGTCCCCTCCCTGGCCGGCAGCAGGGACTAAACTCGTGCTGCAGTGGCTGTGGTTTGCTTCGTAGTGCGTTGCTTAACCCACTGTGCCACCAGGGAGGCCCCAGGAGTAATTTTTTTTTTTAAAGATTTATTTATTTATGTGTACAGAGCTGGATTGTAGGCCAGAAGTGTAGGGGTTGGGGGGAGGGTGAGAGGATTCACCAGAGACAGAGTGGAGAGTAGAATAGGTGGATCGGTTGAGATACACTACAGAGGGGAGCAGCAGGCTAGACAGGAGAGGTCTGCTGTTCCATGTGGATTAGGAGTTTAGCTCCCTGACCAGAGATCAAACTCTTGCTGAAGCAGCTGCAGATAGCTTCATAGTGCTGCAACTAAACCCTCGAGCCACCAGGGAGGCCCAGAAGAGGGAATAATGTTTTCAGTCTTTTAGGGCTCTTTATTGAATGTACTTTTTCAGAAGAGTGAAGACTGAATCTAAGCTTTGGAAAGCGTGTTACTTAGTTCTTTTCTAATTGTATTTAAAATTCTAGGATATTTAGAATTCTTTATTATCAAATGTTGTGTGGAGAAGTTTGGCTAGTACACTGTTATATTCAGGCAAAAGTGATTATGCCAGTTAATTATGGCAATTAACTTGCTAATTAATGGCAAGTTTGCCTAGCATAGAAGGTTATTGGAATCATCTGGGAGGCTTTTAAATCACACTGATATCCCAAAATTTGAGCATATATTATATCTTTCCCTGCCCATTGTGAATCCAGTGATGAGTCACTGTTAAGGGAAGTGGATGTTAACTCTCCGTGTGATAGTCTTTATATAGGTTGTGAGTCCTTGAAACAGGTAAACTAAATAGTATTTCAGAAGTAATACATTAATGCAATTTATTAAAAGATTTCATGTATTCTTTTGTAGATTATTTCAATAAAAAATAGTTTTTTAATTTTATGCTATTCTCTGCCAGTGTTCACATAATTGTTTTATGCTTTTGTATTTTATTAGGCATAAACTTGGAGGAGGCAGTGGAGAGAGCATCCTGGTATCACAACTTCAGCATGGACTAACCTTAGAGTTTGAACACAGTGATTCACCTCGTCGATTACGTCTTGTGCTTAGTGAACTGCTGGCGATTATGAACAAGGTGATTTATTTACTTTAATGTCTACACATAGCAGGCGGAAAGAGGCAGTTGCATCCTCTTCTAAATGTATTTTTATTTGTTGTGTGTTTTCGTGTCAAAGGCTGAAGGTATGTTAAATGCCTGCCTTATATTATTTCCTTCTCTAATTACTTTTTTTCCTTTATTGATGCCAATTTTGCATTCTTTATCCTAGGTTTTTTTTCTGGATGGAGTCTATACAGTGGTTCCTGATATTTAGATAGATTTGTACAAGACTTGTACAAATTTCCAAATTTGATAATGCCTTTATGGGATATAATTCCTCCATAAAATGTATTGAAGTAGAGCTGGAAAGTGTTATTCTTTTAGACAATGAATAAGCAATAGTTACCTCATATAACAGTGAGGAGAAAGTATCAAAATTGACTTGGATATAGGATCTTTGATTAACCTCACTCACTAAATAACTGAATTGCTCCTGTTAATGAAGACTAGTCAACTTCCCATCAAAATGATAGATTACTTTAGGTCATGGACCTTTGGAACTCTGAATTTTACCTTTGTGAGTCTCAAGGGTCTGCCATACAAAGAACTAAATTGGTTTTTCATTTTAAGAAGACATATGAGAGAGCCGAATCCTAACTACTAGACTACCAGGGAACCTAATAAGACATACGAGATTAGGCTGAGACTTTCATAGTTATTTGAAATTTTATAGTTATTTTAAAGTTATTTACTATTAGAATTTCAAGGGTTTTTTTGGTAAAATATAAAACTTAATTTTATAAGTTTAATTTGTAACATATAAAGTTTAATTTTATAATAGTGAATACATCTTTCCAAAGAAAATAGTGTTGGGTGTTTTAGATAGTTTTTAAGATAAGGTACAAATCTTTAAAAAATTTTTTTTATTACAATCATTTCCTTCTCTTTTCTACTATACTGATAATTTTTTTAAAAAATATTTATTTATTTATGCATACAAGAACTGGGATACAGGCCAGAGATGTGGGGGGTGAGAAGATTCACCAGAGATAGTGGGGAGCAGAACAGCAGATAAACAGAAATACACTGCTGAGGGCAGCAGCGGGCAAGGCAGGAGAGGTCTGCCGAGCCATGTGGGTCACCTGCCCGGCTAGCGGCAGGGATCAAACTTGTGCTGCAGTGGCTGTGGTCTGCTTCATAGTGTGTTGCTTAACCCACTGTGCCACCAGGGAGGCCCCTATACTGATACTTTTTAATTTCAGTCTTTTTTCTTCATCTTTTTTTTTTTTTAAGATTTATTTATTTATGCATACAAGCACTGGGTACAGGCCAGAGGTGTGTGGGGGTGGTGAGAGGATTCACCACAGACAGAGCGGGGAGCAGAACAGGCAGATCAATGGAAGTACGCTGCTGAGGGGAGCAGCAGGCACAGCAGGAGAGGTCTGCTGCACCAGGGCACAGCAGGAAAAGTCTGCTGCACCATGTGGGTCCCCTCCCTGGTCGGCAGCAGGGATCAAACTCGTGCTGTAGTGGCTGAGGTTTGCTTCATAGTGTGTTGCTTAACCAACTGCGCCACCAGGGAGGCCCGTCTTCATCTTTTTCTTAATACTTCACTTGATGGCTATAATAAAATAAGTGACCTTTGGGAGGTTTCCAAATTTTTCAGTTCAGCATTCTTTAGCATATGTGAAATGTGCTAAAACTTACTGTAGGACATTTTGATAAAAGTTAGTGGGACCACTATGGAAGGCCGTATGGAGGTTTCTCAGTCTACTAAAAATAAAATTACCATATGACCCAGCAATTCCAATCCAAGAGATTACCCAAAGGACACAAAAATACCAATCCAAAAGAATACCTGTACTCCTATGTTTATTGCAGCACTATCTGTAATTGGTAAGACCTGGAAACAACCCAAATGCCCAAAAGTAGAGGACTGGATCAAGAAGATGTGGTACATATACACAATGGAATACTATTCAGCAATCAAAAATAATAAACTAGAATCATTTATAGAAACATGGATGGAGGTAGAAGGAATTATACTCAGTGAAACAAGTAAGAAGGCAAGAGAAAAATATCAGATGGCTTCACTTTTAGGAGGAATGTAAAGAAAAATCAATACAAAAATAAATAATGAGAGCTCTAGGAAATGAGCAATTACAGCAAAAAACAAACAAGCAAACAGACAAACGAAAAACACAACAAGAACAAAAGGTGAAAGATAAACCAAAGGGATCATTGAGAGGGTGGGGAAGAGACTGAGATGAGGGCAGAAAGAGCACAAGGGATTGAGGTGAATGTGCACGGGTGAAATGGTGGTGGGAATGTGCTGGGGACTACAAATGATGTCAAATATAATTAAATAAATCTAAATAATATTAAAAAAAGTGGGTACTTTTGTTGACCTGAATTTTAATTTATTTTTTCCTAGTTAATTCATAATTGAATATGAAGGATATTTGTCACACTACATTAAGCTTATAGGTTTTGGGGTGGTTTTTTTTTTTTGCTTTTTAGCTGTAGTATTTCTACCTCATTTGTGGGCTTGTCTTTAAATCCAGATCTTTCCAAAAATTTATATGGAAGTAAATCATCGGAACTAATATTGCTATGTCTTAATAATTGATGTGACTAATAATTACAGTTAAATTTGTTCAAATTTATTGAATGCAGCATATTTTGCTGCTGTATATTAGCGACATGTTAAGAGACAGGGCCTGGAAGCTTATGAAATAATTAAAAAATAAGATTTATTTCATTACCTAAAAGTAATAGAATTTGTCATTCCTTTTTTGTTTTATTTAAAGGTGTCTGAGTCCAATGGAGAATTTTTTTTCAAGTCATCTGAGCTATTTGAGAGTCCAGTCTATTTAGAGGAAGCTGCAGATGTACTTTGTATTTTGCAAGCAGGTATTATAATGAATGCTAAGATACATTTGAGAGATACTTTCTTGTTAAATGATATGGTGTAACTTCTTAACTTGGAATGTTGTGTTATTTTTAAGAGTCACCAAACAAGTACTTTAAATATGGTTGACTCAAAAATGACTAATAGTAACTCATGCGTAAGTCAATTATATAATTCCCATAGTGTAACTAACATGTATATTATGCAATTAAAATGGTGTATTTGAAGAAATTTAATGACTTTAGAAAATGTTAACAATGTGTTAAAAAAAAGTGCAAAGGGCAAAATGGTAAATAGAACATAATTCAAATTTTTTTAAGTTAAAACAATTCCATAAATGGATTAAAATGAAGTATTTCAAATTATTAACAGAGTCATAGAATTAGAGCTGACTTTATTTTTATTCTTTGCAACTTTTTCCATTTTCCACAGTCTTTGTAAGAGACGTGTATGATCAGAATGAAAAGATAGAGGACATTAAAATGCAAAACTTCATGAAAATGACTGTTATCCAGCAGTGTCCACTGTAGCAGTGGCAGGATTCTGTGTTGTACATGTCCAGTAGACCACTAATGGCATGTGGTTATGGTTTACTTGAAATGTAGCTATCTAAAGGAGCTGAACTATTTAAAATTTTATTTACTTTTAATTAATTTAGGTTTAAGTAGCCAATGTGGCTGGTGGCTATTCTGCTGGACAGTTCAACTGTAGACTGTGAAAAGAAAATGCCTTAATTGCTTTTAGATGACCTTGCTGAAATGTAAAAGGCATTTATTGTATAGTACAAATTAATACTATTCCTCAGTAGTAACATTAACTTTGTTTTCTTTTAGAGCTCCCTTCCCTGCTTCCAATAGTTGATGTAGCTGAAGCCTTGCTACACGTTAGAAATGGTGCCTGGTTCTTGTGCCTGTTGGTGGCCAATGTTCCTGATAGTTTCAATGAAGGTAAATAGATTTTAAAGTGGGATATTGAAGAGATTTGTTTAGGCATATGGAGGACTTATTTATTTTAAGATTTATTTATTTACTTATGCTTATAAGAACTGGGGTGTAGGGCAGAAATACAGAGGTGAGAGGATTCACCAGAGATAGTGGGGAGCACAACAGGGGGGAATCTACTGAAATACACTGCTGAGGGGAGCAGAGGGTGACAGGAGGGGTTTGCTGCACCATGTGGGTTAACTCCCCGGCTGGGGATTGAGCTCAGGCCTCCGTGGTGATAGCACGATAGCACTGAGACTTAACCCTTACACCACCAGGGAGGCCCAGAGAACTTATTTTTGAGCTAAGAAGAAACATTTGTTGATTTTTTTTTTGAGATTTTTATCTTTTGAAAGTTTATTATTGATTATCATTTTGAAAATACTGAGTTTAGAGATTTCATAGTTGTTTACAGATTACAAATTTAAGTATGGTGAGTTGTAGCAAAAATTTTTCTTAGCTGTTAGTCATCAATGCTATACATAGGACAGAAAAAGTTACTGAAGAGCTAGAAGATACAACCCCTTTGTCAGAGATGTTCTCTTTAGAACATGTATATGCATAGTTCTTCCAAAATAATATACTTCTCTTTCCTCCTGTGCCACTCAAGTCATACATTTTACTTCTGCATGTATTATAAATCTCAGCACATCGCTACTACATTTGCTTTTACCAGTTAATTATATTTTAAAGAGCTCATAAATATGAGGAAAAAGACTTTCTTTATACATTTGTTTACCATTTTTGGTGCACTTCATTCCTTTTTAAGCTCCACATCTCCAGCTATTACAATTTCCTTTAGCTTGAATAGTTTCTTTCAATATGTCTTGTAGTTCAGGTTTTCTGGCAGTGTATTTTCCTAGCTCTTTTTCTCTGGGAAAAAAAAAGCCAAAACTATTTTTGAAAGATATTTTCATTGAGTGTAAAGGTTTAAGTTGATACTTTCTTTTAGCTCTTTATAAAGACTTCATTCTTTTATCTGTGTAAGTTTTATTTTCTGTTCTTCTGTACAGGTTTCTTTTTCTTTGGCCACATTTAAGATATTCTCTTTATCACTGATTGACATTTGATCATGTTATCTCTTTTATAATTTTTTAAAGATTTATTTTTATTCATTTATGTTTACCAGAACTGGTAGACCAGAGGTATGGGGGTGGTAAAAGCTTCACCAGAGACAGAGTGGAGAGCAGAACAGGTAGATCCACTGAAATACTCTGCTGAGGGGAGCAGCGAGCCAGGCAGGTGTGGTCTGCTGAGCCATATGGGCCAGCTCCCTGGTTGGGGATTGAACTCATGCAGCAGTGACTGGTGATAGCTTGACAGTGCTGAGACCTTAACCTCTGTGCCACTAGGGAGGCCTAGTTTTCTTTGTTTTTATCTTGCTTGAAGTTTATTGAGCTGGGTTTATGGTTTTCATTAAATTTGGAAAAATTTCTTCAAAATTTTTTTGTCTTCCATTATCTATGTTTTTAAGATTTATTTATTTATGCATATGAGAACTAGGGTACAGGCCAGAGGTGTGGGGGGTGAGAGGATTCACGAGTGGGGAACAGAACAGGCAGGTCTGCTGAAATACACTGCTGAGGGGAGCAGTGTGTGAAGCAGGAAATATCTGTATGCCATGTGGGTCCCCTCCCCGCCCTGAGGCAGGGATCGAACTTACACTGCAGTGGCTGCAAATGCTTTTTAGTGTGTTGCTTGCCCCACCTTTCTTTTTCTGAGACTAATTACATGTATGCTTGCCTACTTGATATTGTCCCTAAGCTACTTTACATTTTTTAAGTCTCTCTTCACTCCTTAGTTTTTTTTATTTTTTGACCAATTTGTATTGTTCTTTCAAGTTTCCTGATCCTTTTCTTCTATAGTGTCCAATCTGTATAAATGATTGATTTTCAAGACCGAAAAAAATTGTTTCTAATTCTTAACAAATCTTGAAATAAAAGAGGCTCTTAAATATTTAGTTTGTAGGGGACTTATAAAAAATGGAGAACGACAAGATGAAGAAAGTCTTGGAGGAAGGCGCAGGACAGATGCCTTACGCTTCCTGTGTAAAATGAATCCTTCTCAGGCCCTCAAAGTCCGAGGCATGGTGGTAAGAGATACTGTTTTTCTGAAACAATATGTTATGTTAGAATCAAGAACTTTTCTGAAGATAGTTTTAGAATCTTGTAGATGTTACCATAACAATATGTTAACTTTAATTCCCTTCCTCTCTGGGTTATTAGGATTTGTGGCGTGTCTCTTTAAACTCTAGATACTTTAGAAGAATCCTGGCCTTTTTCCTTGTGATACTGGGTTTGATTTGTTTTCTTTGCTGTGATAGGTAGAAGAATGTCACTTGCCAGGTCTTGGCGTGGCTTTGACCTTGGATCATACTAAAAATGAAACTTGTGAAGATGGAGTGAGCGACTTGGTTTGTTTTGTTAGTGGTTTGCTTCTTGGAACAAATGCAAAAGTCCGGACTTGGTTTGGAACTTTTATCCGAAATGGACAGCAGGTGAGGGATAAATATCTATTATATGGGTTAAGGATCAGGATATTTTGATAATTAAAGAGCTTGAAATGCATTTTTTTTTTAAATTTATGTATACAAGAGCATGTGTGTGTGAGAGAATATTTACCAGAGACAGGCTGGGGAGCAGAACAGGCAGATTGATTGAAATATACTGCTGAAGGGAGCAGTGTGCAAGGCAGGAGAGGTCTGCTGTGCCATGTGGGTCCCCTCTCTGGCTGGGGATCTGATCAAACTTGTGCTGCAGTGGCTGAGGAAGCCCCACATTGCAGTGCTCAGCCCCTTGAGCCACTAGGGTGGCTGGCAATCAAATGTTTTTTAGAATGATGCCATTAGACCAAATTCTCAAATGCAGGGTATATTAGAATTTCCTTCCCTTTTAAGGCTGAGTAATATTCCATTGTATGGGACATTTATTTGTCCGCTCATGTGTTGGTGAATATATTACTTTTTGCAATAGTTTTTAACATACAAAATATTTTACTTTCTTATGAGACATTTCAGTCCCTGAGTGAACAAAATACAGACTGATTTATAACTTGTTGAGGTCATTCAACTAGATAATAGTGTGTATACTGCTTAGATCCTCCAGCTTTATTTTTTCCTGTAATTTAAGCTATATTTTTCTTTTCTCTGTAATTTAAAGTCTTTTTAGGTTTATTTTTTAATGCTACTGATTCACCATACTTTTCTTATCTAAGTTCTTCTTTATTTTTATTCTATTTGAAAACTAATATTAAGGCTTACTTTTCACAAGAAAGTTAAGGAAAGGAAAGGGAAGGAAATTCTAATATACCCTGCATTTGAGAATTTATTGTATGCCTTCTATATGTCAGGTACTATGCTAATAGTAATTATTTGGTTTGCACATCTTGTTTGTAATTGTTCTTTGGGTTCAATAAACTTTTTTGAGTCTAGTATTACTGTTAAGGCAGATTGACCATATTTTACTGGGAAATACTCTGAAAATAATAACTAACATTTGCCTACTCTTTTATGGTTTAGAAATGCTTTTAGATGTATTATTTTTATTCATTTTTTTAAAGACTTATTATTCATGCATACAAGTACTGGGGTACAGACCAGAGGTGCAGGTGTTAAAAGGAGTCACCAGACACAGAGTGGAGAACAGAATAGGCAGACCAACTGAAGTATACTGCTGAAGGGAACAGCAGGCGAGACAGGAGAGGTCTGCTGCACTGTGTGCGTCACATCCCTGGCCTGGCCTGGGATCAAACTCATGCTGCAATGGCTGCTGACAGCTTCATAGTGCTGTACCTTAACTCCTTGCGCCACCAGGGAGGCCCTGTTCATTCATTCTTATTGAGTGCTTGCTGTATGTCAGACCCTGGCAAGTTCTTACTAAGATTTTCCTTGTTTGAAGGAAGAACTGTGGGGCTGATAGACTTATAAACTCTTTTTTTGAAGATTTATTTATTTATGCATACAAGAGCTGGGCAAAGGCCAGAGGTGTGAGGGGTGAGAGGATTTACCAGAGACAGAGTGGGGAACAGAACAGGCAGACTGACTTAAATACATTGCTGAGGAGAGCAGTGGGTGAGACGGGAGAGATCTGCTGTGCCATGTGGGTCACCTCCCTAGCTGGGAATTGAACTTGTGCTACAGTGGCTGCGAATGTGTAACAGTGCAATGCTTAACCCCTTGCATCACCAAGGAGGCCCCAAGACTTAGAAACTCTTAATTGCAACAGCTCTACAAGTTAAATATTATTAATAAGATATTCATTTACTTGTCATTATGAAAATTGTGACTCAGATTTTAATGTACCTAAAAGTATGTAGTTAGTAGAGCTTTCATTTAAACCTAAGATCTTCTGTCTTTCAAATCTGAATGCTTTATACTATGCCACATATAAATTAATTTTTATTTAGTATTTCTTTACAACCAATCCAACTTAGAGTGAATAGAATATTCTTCAAATGAAGCAGTGAATTTGAGTTTGCTCAATAGGTTAAAATATGATTCTGCAGTTATAACTGCCTCCACTTCAATATTTAGCTTGAGAGCTTTATTTGAGCATCTTTTTAACTTCGTAAGTGCTCCATGGTTTTTCTCTTTGTGTTCCATTCTTCTTACAGCGAAAAAGAGAAACCAGTAGTTCTGTCCTTTGGCAAATGAGAAGGCAGCTTCTTCTGGAATTGATGGGCATACTTCCGACAGTAAGAAGTACCCGCATTGTGGAAGAAGCTGATGTGGAGATGGAGCCCACTGTTTCTGTGTATTCGGGGCTGAAAGAAGAGCATGTTGTGAAAGCCAGTGCACTTTTACGTCTGTACTGTGCTTTGATGGGGATCGCTGGACTCAAGTATTCAATACTTTCATATTTTATCTTTTTATCATTTCACTTTCTTCTAATCCCAAGTATACAAGTGAGCCAAAGGCTACTTTGTATACATTCAGGGGATTTGGGTTTTCTGTTGGACTAAGGTAGTAGGCAGGTATATATCAAGAATGAAGTCCAAAGTCTTTCTTCTTAACTAGGATGTAGTCATCAATTTTGGTCTGATTGTAAATAGAATTATGTAAATATGGGAGAAGTCAGAGCAATTTAAAAAACCCATGATTTCACGACAGCTTGACATGACTGTAATGAATGATCTCAGTGCTCCTTTACTGAGTCCATGCAGCTAATTGAATGTTTCTTTTTATAGCTGAGATCATGAATTGCTTAGAATTAATCTGATAAAATTATGAAGCATAAAATTTCTTAGTCCTTATATTCTTTTGAATAACATGCTTAATTGTTATAGTTTTCACTTTGTGTGTCTCTGATAAGAATGAAATTAGTTACCATGGTTTAGTTAAATAGCACTGCTCCCTCAACAACTAATGTACCATGACAGTTACCATGATGCATTAATTAATTGAATAATTGTATGGAGTACAAACATTGCCAGGAGCTTGCCAAGCCACAGACCACTACTAAATAACTGATTCAAGTCATAATCAATGACCAGTCACATCTTTTCTTTTAAAGTCTGTCCTTGACTAGTCACTGCACATCTGTTACCCAGTTCATGAACAATCAGAAAACTGGATAGTTATATTGTCACTTTGTCTATCAGTGATAGATCTAAGTGACATTTTCTATAAGTGGATTATTGAAAGAGGAAATTGTCCAATAAAGATGAAAGTCTTGCAAAGAAACTAGTAATGGTAATGGTGCTGTAACATTTAACCCAAATGTCAATAAAATAAATAGCAGTGAGAATGTTGACACTGCTGCCACTTGAGGGACTGTAGATATGTAGCCAGATGAACATAGTAAAGGGGAACTTTTAACATAAATAACGAAAATCATGTGACAGTAAGCATGATGTTCCAGAGGAAGTGATGCTGGCAAAAATCTTCACATTAAAGGAACTTTCAGTTATTTCATGATTGAAAGTAGAAGGGATAAAAGGTTGGAAGCAAACCTGTACAGGAATGTCACAACTCATTCAGGTTTAGAGAAGGTCCTCATTCTGTAGTGTAAGTTATACAATAAGAAGAAGGCAAGGACCATTCAGGCTGCGATAAATTTTTTACAAAACACTTGAATCTCCAGTGTTTAATGTTTTCATTTATAGAGTCCTATATAAATATTAGTTTGAGTATATCTTTACTTACCAATGCATTATAACAGTTTTTAATGTTTTGACAAAACAAAACAAAAACCTAGCTAAAGGTCATGGAACAATTGTCATTTCCCTCTTGATCCATAATGTCAAACATCAAGTTGTATAGTTTCAGCTTGCCTGATTATGTTCAGTCTCATACAACTGTGAAGTGATGACTGCTCTGTATCTAAGGGAAACCTTTAGTTGTAAACTCAGTAGTTTTGTTCTTGACAACTTAAGATGTTAAAGATTTTATAAATAGTGAGGTATATTTATAAAGCTCAAAATTCATATTGAAAGGTTAATCTGTTTGGAAGTCCCTTTCCCTAAAAAATGTAAAGCCTTATATTGTCTTCCTTTTTCAGACCAACTGAGGAAGAAGCTGAACAATTACTGCAGTTGATGACAAGCCGTCCTCCTGCTACACCAGCTGGTGTTCGCTTTGTTTCACTTTCCTTTTGTATGCTGCTGGCCTTTTCTACACTTGTCAGGTACCTATTTAAATAAGTAACTCTGTTTTCTCCAGGTCTACTTTTATTTATTAAAATGCATGTATAATATTTATTAGGAGCTTACTTATGTTTAGGTATTGATAATATTTTTATCTTTTAGTAAAAGGGTGGCAGTATCACTTACTATATGGTAGTCATTTTTTTTTAAGATTTATTTTTTATTAGTTATGCTTATAAAAATTGGGGTATATATGAGCCAGAAGTGAGACGATTCACCAGAGATGGAGTGGGGAGCAGAAGAGGCAGATCTATTGAAATACACTGCTGAGGGGAGCAGCAGGCAAAATAGGAGAGGTCTGCTGTGCCATGTGGGTTAGCTCCTTGGCTAGGGATTGAACTCACTGTGTTGCAGTGGCTGCCTTAGCTTAATAGTGCTGAGACTTAGCCCCTTGTGCCACCAGAGAGGCCCCCGAATACTTTCTTATACTTATGTTAGTATCTGTCTGATTTAAATCAGTGATATTCTGGTATGTTTTATATAGTACACCGGAACAGGAGCAACTAATGGTCGTGTGGCTAAGTTGGATGATAAAAGAAGAAGCTTATTTTGAGAGGTAAGATGACTTCATTTGTTTCAGTTAATTAAGTTTTTTAATCCTCTCTTTGGAAACTCATATTTTGTTTTCTGTTTCAACAGTACTTCCGGCGTCTCTGCTTCTTTTGGGGAGATGTTATTACTGGTTGCTATGTACTTTCATAGCAACCAACTTAGTGCTATCATTGACTTAGTCTGTTCTACTTTGGGGATGAAGGTAATTGTCCTTTATGTTTTTTCTATTTTTTTCCCTAAAGACTTGTTTATTTTTGCATAGAAGAACTAGGGTGTAGGCCAGAGGTACAGTGGATAAGAGGATTCACTAGAGACAGGGAAGAGAACGGGCAGATCTACTGAAATATACTGCTGAGAGAGCAGTGAGCTACAGAGGAGAGGTCTGCTACACCATGTGGGTCAGCTCCCTGACAGGGGATTGAACTTATGCTGCAGTGGTTGCCTGTAGCGTCATTGTGCTGAGACTTAACCCCTGCACCACCCAGGAAGCCCTATTTTCTAATGCTTTTGGAATTCTTTTGGTTGTTTTAGATTGTAATTAAGCCAAGCTCCTTGAGCAGGATGAAGACTATCTTCACGCAGGAAATTTTTACTGAGCAGGTACTTTTTTTTATTATTTTTATTAACTTTTTTGCAGCATTCTTTGGGGGAAAACTTGTATATTTCAGTTAAAGAGACTAATATTTTTCTACTGCTTTTCAGTATCTAATGCTGATTTATTCTTTGAGACATCATTAAAGAATAATCCCATTAAAAGTACACTTTCAAAGCTACTTAATATATACAAAGGTATTTTTTAAAATTTACATTATTTTGGAGACTTTGAATAGAGATTTATGGTGAGGTGCTCACACTGAGTAATCATTTGGATTTCAGGGGGAAAATAAAATAGAGGCTATTTAAACCTCAAGATTGTAAAGTTTCATTTCTAACTAGCCTTCAAGCAAGCTAGTTTTAAATGCTTTGTTTAAAAGTCATTTACATACTCTTAATTGACTTTATCACTTTTGTTCATGGGTAATCCTAGGGATATTTTATTTTTCTGTGAAGGAGACTATTCTAAAATTTAAAATTAATTCTTAGAGATTCATTTGTTAATTTAAATCTCAATATTAAAAATGTATGTCTTTTAAGAAATGGAGCATTTGAAAATACTGTTGGATCCGTAATAGTTTTTTTTGGGTAATTAATATTCTCCTATACTCCTATACTAAACCCTCCCTCCTCTCCTCAATACACATCCACTCCCATAAGGTAATCATACATAGGACATGTGAAACTTGTAAGTTATTTTTTTATGTTTAATTTGAACTGGTTAAAAGACATCTTTGGGAGGGTCTTTGAAAGATAATTGTATGTCAGCACATAACTCAATGATGATAAAAATAAAATTCCTATTTATATTTGATACTTTATTTTTTTAAAAAAATGTCTTCACCTTACCAAAACCTTTTGAGGCAGATAAGATAGTTTTGTTCCATTTTGTATATGTAAAAATAGGCACAAAAAGTAAAATAACTTTTCCAAGGTCTTTGAACCCAGATTTATGATTCTGGACTTGATATTTTTTATCTTACTTGTAACACTTTCAGTATATACACACACATATATCTATATATAGATACAAGTTTTTAAAAGTAAATTTAGAAAATTAAAGAACTTTACAAATTCCTTAATGTGTGCTACCTCCTCATTCAAAAATATTGAAACATGTCGTATTTGGTTTTATCATTCCTTCCTCTGTGTCATATTACATTAAGTATTCATATTCTACCTGCTAATCTTCCCTCTTTCAGAATAATTTTATATTTGTTTCTATTACATGTATTAATTCTCTTTTTCCCTTCTAGGTTGTCACAGCACATGCAGTTCGGGTCCCTGTCACCAGCAACCTGAGTGCCAACATTACTGGATTTTTGCCTATTCATTGTATTTACCAGCTTCTCAGGAGTCGTTCTTTTACCAAGCACAAAGTGTCAATAAAAGTATGAATTTACATTTATTTTTTTGAGTTGCAACCCAAGTTAAAGCTTTTTTCCTAGTTTTATTTATTTTTATCCTTTCCTCCTCTTTCTCAATTATGTTTATTTTGTAGGTCCTGAGATTATATATAGAAAATGTATCTAGTTACCAGTCATTTAAATAATTATTATTACTAGGGACTTAATTTCAGACTTTATGACATTTTTATAACTGTTATTATTTACAAAATGTACAGTATTACAAATCCATGCAAGTTCTCAAAAATAGTATATTGCTATTTCTGGAAACCTTAATAAGAAGTTATATGTTCTGTAGTTGAGTTTTGTTCATTAAACAGAAAATTATTGATTAGTCATGAGCAGAACTTGTAGATTTGTCACAAGGATATCTAATACCTACCTTCAATATACTGTGATATGTTTTGAATTTTTTATAGTTGGCTATATCAAAGAGTTAAAAGGTCCACTAAAGAAAAGATTGAAACCCAGAGTATTGAAATCTGTTTGAGCCTTTCCTAGGGGTTCTTTTATTTTTACAAAGAATAATGAAAAATATATGTATGATATATCACCTTTTAAATTATGCTTGTTTTTATGCTTTAATGGTTATTTTCCACTAAATTGTATCTTTTGCTGCTTCTTGTTTCTAGCAAGTGAAAAAGGTGAAAATTAGGAGTCCATATATACACCCAACATTTCTAAATATCCTCTATTCATCTATATAGTTAAGTGATAGTTTCCCATAAGTGTTTGTCAGAGTCACTTTTTAAAAATACTGCTTTTTTTTTTAATTGAGGTAACAGTGGTTTAGAACGACGTGTATGATTTAAGGTTATAGGTTCACACCTCTTTATATGTGTGTTAGTATACTATGCCCACCAAAGCACTGGTAATCCTCTATTACAGTCCATTGCGTCCCTCTTCACCTCTCACCTCTCCCCCATTACACCAACCCTCTGTAGCCTCAGTTCTGCAGTCGTATTTCTAGGGAGTGTTTTGGTTTAGTGTTGTCTGTTTCTTTATATTCCAAATGTGAGTGAAATCACCTGGTAAGCATTTGTCTTTGTCCTTTTGACTTATTTTGCTTAGCAAAATCCCTGTTAGTGCTGGCCAGTTCTGTCCAAGTTGCACAAAGGGCAAGATGTCATCTTTTATAGCTAAGTATTATTCCAGTGTGTATACATACCATATTTTTTTCTTAATTTTTATTGAGGTGGTAGCACTGTACATGATTTTGAGGTATAGGATCATACCCTTTAGGTGTATGTTACCACATCACAGCCACCTTGAAGGCACTCATGGTTTTCCACATAGTCCATTGTGTCCCTTCCCAACTTTGCTCTTCCACCTCTCCTTCCCTTTCTGATAGCCTCAATTCTAAATCAGATTCTTGGGGTTTGTTATTGGTTTGGTTTTATCTGACACTTTGTTTTGCTTCTCTGTATTCCATGTGCATTTTGTATTTTCTTCTTTCCACTTATTTTGTTTAGTGTAATTGCCTCCAGTTCCATTCATGTTGTTGCAAATGACAGTAGTTAATCTTTTTGTTTAATAACTGAGTAGTTTTCATTGTGTATATATACCATTTTTTCCTAATCCATTCATCTGTTTGGTGACACTTAAGTTTGCTATAGCTTGGCTGCATATCCCTTCAATTTAGTGTTGGGTATTCTTTGGGTAGAGATGTAGGAATGGAATTTCTATATTGTATGGCAGATCCATTTTTAACTGTTTGAGACACCTCCATATTGCAAAGTCATTTTCTTTATCTGAGTCTGCCATGAAAAAATGTCCCTCTCCCTAAATTTCTCTGTTGTGGGGTTTTCTACAACACATAGGATGCTCCAGCTATTTACAAATCAATATATTAAAAATTCAAAGTCAAGTTTCTCATCATTTTAGATTTCTTTTCTACTGGACAATTTCTTGATTAGGATACAAAAAGTTCATAATTTTAAGTCAAAGCAATTGTAAAATTAGATAATATATTCATAACTGCTAAAAGTTAGAGTTTTATTGATTCATAAAGCATGTAAAACTCTATTTTTTAATTTTTTTAAGATTTTATTTACCTATGCATAGAAGAACTGGGGTGTATGCCATAGGTAACAGTGGTGAGAGGATTCACCAGAGACAGAGTGGGGGATAGAACAGGTGGCTCTACTGAAATATACTGCTAAGGGGAGCAGAGAGTGAGACAGGAGAGGTCTGTTGTGCCATGCGGGTTAGCTTTCTGGCTGGGATCAAACTCAGACCGCAGCAATGATAGCTTGATGGTGCTGAGACTTAACCTTTACACCACCAGGGAGGCCCTATTTGTATTTTTTAAATATCCCTTGCTTTTTCTTATTGTTATTATTGATTTAGTGCTTATAACCTTCTTTTTTAGGACTGGATTTATAGACAACTATGTGAAACATCTACTCCACTCCATCCTCAGTTACTTCCTTTGATTGATGTGTACATAAATTCTATACTTACCCCTGCTTCTAAATCTAATCCAGAAGCCACAAATCAGCCAGTCACCGAACAGGAGATACTCAATATTTTCCAAGGAGTTATTGGGGTAAAATAGTGGTTCTTTTATATTTATTTGCTTATTTTTTTCTTTTGGTTTATTCTGACTGATTCTATATGTTCCTTTTGACTACTAGAGGGCTTTTGGGTGGTTTTGAATTTAAAATGGTGTCAAATTTCTTTATATCACTGATACAGATTAAAAGAATAGTATTCCAATTAGTTTGTCAAATAGGCACCTTTTGAGGAATGCTTTTAAAAGCTACATTTTAAAGTTTAAGAAGTACCCTGGAGATTATGTTTCACAAAGGACTATGTGCCATTCAAACATACTTAACACGGGTTTGCTTAGCTTCCTGGGAATCTAAGCTATATCTAGATTCATTAATGGAGAATTTGAAGAAAAGCTTTCTACATTTTGTAGAAGGAAAAAAATAGTTTCATTTTTTTCACAAATGTATTTAAATGTACAATAACTGTTTTAAGGTTTTTTAAAATCCAAATATGAGATAATATTTCAGATTCTTATATGCCTCTTTTAGAAGCTTGATGGGATTTCTGTTAATAGATGAAAGTCTTTTTTTCCTATCTTAAAAAAGATTGTCAAATATGTCTTTTAACTCTATGTCATCTCAAATTTAATATAAACTTCATGCTGTCTTTTTTAGTTTAATGCAGACACAACATTTTTCGGTTTTATCTGAGCTTGGGAGTAGCAACATCAAATAACCTGTTTGAATACTTTCACTGTCAAAAAGTACTCATGAAATTTTATAGTGTTTTAAAGTTTTTGTAATAATACCTCTAGGGTGAAAACGTCCGCCTTAATCAGCGCTTTGGTATCACGGCACAGCTATTGGTGCTTTACTACATATTGTCTTATGAGGAAGCTCTCCTAGCAAACACAAAGACTTTAGGTAAGTTGTGCACAGCAATGTGTTTCTAGTGATAGTTCATTTTATTTGCTTATGTTCCTTTCCAAATGGGTATATGAGAAAAATAAGGTCATATAGTCTAGCAAGCATCAGCATCATTGTTCTGTAGTCTTTGTATTGTACACTGTGGTGCATAAATACATGTCTATGTGGGACTCATATCCACCCCTTAAGATTTGATCATCCTTTTATTTATTTTTTTTTTAAGATTTATTTATCTATGCATACAAGAACTGGGGAACAGGCCAGAGGTATGATAGGAGTTGTGAGAGAAGGAAGTAAAAAATTTATATTGTCCAACTTATTTTAAAGAGTCATGTACACTACAATATATAATTAAATTAAGCTCATTGAAAGCATGGAGCTTTAAGTTATTTGTTCAAGATTGCTTTGGTTCTTCTTAATTAGATTTGGGAGAGTTTTGACTTGCTTATTGGGTTGTTTTCTTTTTTTTTCTAAACTGTAGGGCACTTCTACAGATGATTTTCTCTCATGACTTTTTAACCTACTAATTTCAATTCCAGATTTGGCATTTTCCAAATCTCACCCTTAGAGATATTCTTGCTCCTCCTTCATACCTACTGTTTTGGTACTACTCCTCACCCTTTATAAGCTGTATTCACAGACTAAGTGAATTAAAAATAATTTGACATTGTCTTTATTACCATTTGAATTAAGATTTTTGTTGTTTCTGACACTTCCTTTGTACTTTTTATCTTTGATGATAGCCGCCATGCAAAGAAAGCCCAAATCATATTCTTCTTCTTTAATGGATCAAATTCCTATCAAATTCCTTATTCGACAGGCTCAAGGACTACAACAGGAGTTGGGAGGTATTTGCTTTTTTACTGCTAAACTTTACAGTTAAAAAATGTCCCTAGAGTTTATAATGTTACAAAGTGTAATATGTGCTCAGTGCTAAAATTTTGGACAAGAGTGAAATTCCTTTATACCTACTTCTTTACCGTTACTCCCGTACACAACATTACTCCCGTACACAACAAATCTGTACACAGCTGCATCCCCAGCCCCACTCCCACAAACAGCCCAAGTATTTTGGTGTGTAATTTCAGACATTCTTTTCTACAGGTTGAACCATATCTAATTGCTGGTATTCAACTCTATTTAATCTGCAAAATGGCAGTTTCATATGGTTGAACCTAATAAGTACTTAGGAGTAAAAATTAGGAAAAAAAAAACATTAAATTATATTATTCTTTATCTTTTCTGATACTGAGACTTGTTTTTTTCTCTTGAAGTCTTGGAAATCTTTTCATACCAGTTCATGTAGATATTATACCCTTTTGTTTTTACTTGCTTCATAGGCACTGAAAGTGGGCAACTTTAATTTTACCCATCTATAAAATGGGTATATAAACTGGGTTTGTGGAGAGGACATGTCTTCCCATAGATGCCTATAACTCACTATTCTGAATGAGACCTTTTTCAAATTATATTATGATCTTCCCCAAATAAACATTCTTTTCCTTCCCTCCCCTATAAACTCTCAAAGTACCGCTATATCAAATAGTTTTCCTACGTGGGAGACTTCTATCTTGGGATAAGATGGAAGAAAGCTTGAAAAATTTTTATAAAAGCAGTTCCAAACTTCCTATCCCTCAGACCTCTTAGGGACCTTTAAAAAGCAGATTCCTTGACTGAATTACTGAACAGAAGTTTTCAGACTGTGCTATACATGCACAAGAAATGCAAATTCCCTTGACTCTCTGAAAATGGAAGGGAGGAGGGAGAAGATTTGGAGGTTTATGAATGAAAAATCTAGTTGGCTTTTTGTAAATTTTTAAGGATTGCATTCTGCTTTACTACGTCTCCTTGCAACAAACTACCCACATTTATGTATTGTGGATGACTGGATCTGTGAAGAAGAAATCACGGGTACTGATGCTCTATTAAGGCGAATGCTCCTTACTAATAATGCCAAGAACCACTCCCCTAAACAGCTGCAAGAAGGTACAGTAATTTGATGCTCCTTTTACTTTATTAATAGTATAGAAAGATGTCAGGCTCACTGAAATCTTAAAAACATTTAGAATTTTTCTAGAGATATAATAATATTTTGCCATATATATTTAAAATAGTTCTCTTTGACCTTAAGTAGTTTTTTTTTTTTTTTTTAAAGATTTATTTATCTGTGCACACAAGAGCTGGGGTACAGGCCAGAGACCAGGGAGGTGAGAGGATTCACCAGAGATAGAGTGGGGAGCAGAACAGGCAGACTGAAAGACACTGCTGAGGGGAGCAGTGGGAGAAGCAGGAGAGGTCTGCTTTGCCATGTGGGTCCCCTCCCTGGCCGGAGGCAGGGATTGAGCTTGTGCTGCAGTGACTGCGGTTTGCTTCATGTGTGTTGCTTAACCCACTCTATCACCAGGGACGCCCACTTTAAGTAGTTTTGACCATTTCTGTTTGACATACTTACATCTGTTTTGTTGAATATCCTATGTTAAACCATACAGGTTATACGGTTTTAGAAAGATTCAAAATTGTTTCTAAATATTACTGTGCAATAGAATAGAGCAGTGTACTTGCTGTAATGAATAATGTTCCAGGTCAGCACTTTTTGATTACAAATAGAATGTGATCCACATACCCAATTTTAAATGTTCTAGGTTTTCTAGAGTTTAAAAGTCTATTTATCTTAACAAAGTAAAAATTAACAAGCAGATTTAATTTTAACTATTATCTTATTTAATTCAGTATATCTACTATCTTTTCATCATATAATCATTATGAAAAACTATTTGTGAGCTCTTTTGCTGTTTTTTCCATATTCCACCTTTGCAGTTGTGTATATATTTTATACTTAATACATCTTGGTTTTGGATTAGCTATATTTCAAGTATAGCCAGATATGTCTACAAGTAAATATTGTACTGATGAGCACAGTTTTAAGTATTTATTGCTAATAGCAATCTTCTGGGTGCTTTACCATCCTATACAGAGGGCTACCCAGACATAAGTCTCAAGAAATTTGAATTTTGTAAATAAATGTTACTACTGAAAGCAGTTTAGTGTGTTTTCTTGTTTTGTTCAATTTTAAAAATCAGTCTGAATTACCAAGGATATGATATTTGTTTCTTAAAACAAATGTGATTTTAAAAGTGAGATATTTTTGTTCTTTGCGAAATAACTGCACTTAGATGAATTTTCCTTTTTTTTAAAGATTTATTTATTTATGCATACAAGAACTGGGGCATAGGCATGAGGTGTGTGGGGTAAGAGGATCCGCTGGAGACAGAGTGGGGAACAGAACGGACAGATTGACTGAAACACACTGCTGAGGGGAGCAGTGGTGAGATAGAAGAGGTCTGCTGCATCATATGGGTCACCTACATAGCTGGGGATCAAACTTTTGCTGAAGTGGCTGTGGATAGCTTCACAGCGCTGCACCTTTAACCCCCTGTGCCACCAAGGAGGCCTACATGAGTTGTTCTTAAGGTCTTTATTTTTATATATTGCTAAAACTATGGTTAGGGTTAAAGTTTTAAAAAATTTTTCTTATCTTTTTTTTTAGTAACATTGTTTTCTTGACTTATTTGGCCTAAATTCTGAGGGGGCAGCACTACTTTCTATTTGGTAGACTTTATTAGAATTTAGGTTATGACTGCTAAGTTTTCTCTTTAGCATTTTCAGCTGTCCCAGTAAGTTACACACAAGTGATGCAGATTCTGGAACACTTGACTCTACTCTCTGCTAGTGAACTTATACCATATGCAGAAGTATTAACCTCCAATATGAACCAGCTATTAAATTCTGGGGTTCCACGAAGGATTCTTCAAACAGTCAATAAACTATGGATGGTTCTTAACACTGTGATGCCTAGAAGGTAATTACAATACATTGTTACATGTAATTGATAATATAAAGCAGTGATTGATTATATATGATAATCTAAACTTAATTGTAGAAAAATATTTGTTGAGTATTTGACAATATAAGTCCTCTTTTAAGACTACTAAAGAGTTGTTAAATTTCTTCTTTTTTTAAACGTTTTATTTTTGTTTATGCACACAAGAACTGAAGTATAGGCCAGACGTTTCGGGGATGAGAGGATTCACCAGAGACAGAGTAGGGAGCAGAACAGAGGCATCTATTGAAATACACTGCTGAGGGGAGCAGCGGGGCAAAACAGGAGAAGTCTGCTGTGCCATGTGGGTCAGCTCCCTGGCCGGGGATTGAACTCATGCCACAGTGGCTTGTGATAGCTTGATAGTACTGAACCTGAACCACCAGGGAGGCCCCAAGAGTTGTTAAATTTCAAGGAAAGGAATAAATATTATCTGAAGAAGGAGAGAAGCCTGTGCATAGATTGCATTATAGAAACCCCTAGTCAGTTCTACAAAACAAAATACTGGGCCAGGATTTTCGAAGCCACTTTGGAATTACTTTTATCTCTCTTCCTTATTGGAATCTGTGTCTTCTGTTTTATGACTGGAACATAATCACTTTCACTTGTGAAAAGGTGCTTCCTGGCAAAAGAGGTTTAGGAAAGTTGATTTTTTTGAGACTTGCATAAATGAAAATGTTTTTGTTTTTCTAACACATGGTTGATATTTAGGTGTAGAAGTAGAGCTAAGTTTTACTTTCAGAAATTTGAAGACTTTATTCTACTAAATGAATCACAACTTCTCTTATTGTTATTGAGTAATCCCACGTTCTACCTTTATATGTGATCATTCTTTTTTTCTCTGGTTTTGGGTTATTACATGCATGCATGTATGTGCACGTGTGTTTCTTCTGTTCTTGTTTTGGGTTATTTTAATCTGGTTTTGTTTTTTTACTTCACTTTGGTATGGTTCTTTTATTCATAATTTTGGGCACTTGGATTTTTTTTTAAAGATTTATTTTTATTTATGCATACAAAAACTGGAGTGTAGGCCAGAGGAGGTGCAGGGGGTGAGAGGATTCACCAGAGACAAAGTGGGTAGCAGAACAGGCAGATCCACTGAAATATACTGCTGAGGGTAGCAGTGGGCAGGACAAGAGAGGTCTGCTGCACTATGTGGTTCACCTCCCTCTCTGGGAATCGAACTCATGCTATAGTGGCTGACAGTAGCTTGATAATGCTGAGACTTACTTAACCCTTTGTGCCATGAGGGAGGCCCCACACTTGGGTTTTTGTTTAGTCTGGGGATGTATGCCTTCATTTCTTCCATATTTTCTTGTACTTTTTGCTCCTTCCATAATTTCTTTGTCTTTTCTGGTGTATTTATAACTTAATTTTAAACTTCCTGAATTTATGCTCTAATTTCCTCTTTTTTCTCTTCTGTTTTTTAATCACTTAAATATGCTTTCTGGATATTTCCTCAATGTTATTTTCTGACCTTTTGAATTTAAAACATTTTGGTTTATTCTGAATTTTTAAGAATTCTTTTTATATGCCTCTTGTTCTTTTTGGTATGAAATATTGTATCCTTTACGAATATTAATTGTAGGTATAATTTTTTATTTTTATTTTTATTTTTTTTGACCCCCCCAGTATAATTTTTTAATCTCCACATTCTGTTTCATTGAATTCCTTTTCTTATTTCCTATATATATTTTTTTTTAAAGATTTATTTATTTATGCATACAAGCACTGGGGTACAGGCCAGAGGTGTGGGGGGAGGGTGGTGAGAGGATTCACCACAGAGA
>JAGFMF010011576.1:115548-132446 GCA_019455555.1 Galemys pyrenaicus
GTCCCCTCCCTGGCCGGCAGCAGGGATCGAACTCGTGCTGCAGTGGCTGTGGTTTGCTTCATGGTGCGTTGCTTAACCCACTGCGCCACCAGGGAGGCCTTATTTCCTATATTTTAAGTTTTTTCAAAGTAGAACATTTCTTTAAATTTTTTATTTTGGGCTATCTACTCATGTTTAAGAGTGGGTAAGCTCTGTATTTGAGGTGGGGCCGGTAGACTCCTGGGCTTCTCTGTAAGAGATCAGGTACCCTCCATATTGGCATGTCCCTCATTAATTCTGATGTATAATCAAGTTAATAACCACTTTCGTAATTTATTGATGTCTAATCTTAAAGTGACATCTCACATTGAGATTTTATGGTGATATGGAACAATGGCTTAATTTGTGGGGCTATATGTAGCTGTTTTGGTGTTTCATTTATAGCTATTCTATTCATATTTTACAGGCAAGGAAGAAGTTCATAGACTGAATGACTTATCAGAGCTATATATAGCAACTATGATATATCAGAGGTCCTAATTCAAATCTTTATTTTATGTGCCATGATTATTCCATTACAACTGTGAAAATTTTTGGAAGTACTTTGTGTTTACTATTTTATCTTTATTTGTTTTAGGAGCATAATAATAGTTTAGATTTCAATCATTTTAAATTTTTCTAAGTTCACTTAACTATTTTCTAATTATTTTACCTGACTGTGTCTTTCTTAGAAAGGACTGGATAGCTGCAGAATTCAATTACAATATAGCTGTTTTTAAGTATGTGATTATTTTCTCATCAGGCTATGGGTGATGACAGTTAATGCACTTCAACCTTCAATAAAGTTTATACGACAACAACAGTATACTCAGAATGACCTGATGATTGATCCTCTCATTGTCCTAAGGTGTGATCAGCGGGTACACAGGTATGTATCATTTGAGTTTCTTATTTATTACAGAGTTATATTTTGGAGAGTCAAAAGAAATGGAAGAAATTGGTTTTAATCTTGTATCTTTAAACTTAAACTTTTATCTTAGTTGTAGATAACTGGCAGTGTAACCTGTGAGTTTTTTTTTTTAACTGGTTTGATTCTTGAAGTGTCTATATTCAGTTTAATGTTTGATATATGATTAATAAAACCCAATCTTAAAGAAATGTAGTTGGTTTTGACAATGATTGGTAGTGGCTATTCTCTCTGTCAAGAGTCAGGACCAATAAAGAATAATACTGTTTCTGATAGCATTAAAAAAGATTGTAAAAAATTGGTTCATTGTGCACTCTTATGCATCAAAATTGTGATCTTTTTGGCATCCTCAATTGTGATGTTAGTCTCGTTGTTTCTACTATGTCTCTGATTCCTTGCCACTTGCTGAACAAAATTGTTTTGACGTGACTTTACCTCAACAGGCAGAATTAATTACTTCATGTCATTAATTTGACTTTCTAATTGCTCTGCTAAATAATATCAGTTGAGGGTCCTACCTTTATCATCTGCACGGGGAAAGTAAAGCAGATACATGAAAGTTAAATAATATGGTCATGTGCAACCCTGTGTCAACCCCTAGTGTCAACCCTGGGGATAACATTCTTGAAGTGATGAAACTTACAAATTTGCTACATATGGTTAGATAAGATCAAGGTTTCATGGGAAATAGGAATCAGAAGAATTAGCAGAAAAGAAAAAATAAACAGTATAAATGAAGTATCTAATAAAAGGAAAACAACAGTGAATAGTACTTCTAGAAAAGAGCAGCTTATAAAACAATTTATCTGTTAAAATCTGTGTAGGTAGATAGGTAGATAGCCTTTCACCTGTTTCACAGCCAATCTTTCAGGAAGTTGTTAAAATATGCTACCATAATTTACATACATACATATTTTATGTAATGTTTTTGTAGCCTGGATTTTTCTCGTAACTTCTGAACCTTTTTTCTTGGCAACAGATATTTTGTATTAATTGGTAGAATAGTATTCCAAATAGATATGCTATGATTTAACCCAATCCCAGTTATTATATGTTTTGCTATCATTAATAGTGTTGTGGTGACTATCCTCTGTGCATTTTCCTTAAAGATTCTTAATCCTAAATAAAGAGAATGAGAAACAGAGTTTTTATCTTGGGAATGAATATTTCAGTGGAAAAGATTTTTAAAATTCTTTCAGTTCTTGTTCAGGTTTTTCTCATTATTTAAACTGTTTGTGTCCCGGCTAACTTATCGATTTATATTCTTTCTTACTTGTTTTTGTTTTTCCTTCTTTCTTTGTTTAGATGCCCCCCACTGATGGATATTACACTACACATGTTAAATGGGTATCTCCTTGCATCCAAAGCCTACCTTAGTGCTCATCTAAAGGAAACAGCTGAACAAGATAGGCCTTCCCAGAATAATACAATAGGTTTAGTTGGACAAACTGATGGCCCAGAAGTTACCAGAGAAGAATTGAAAAATGCGCTATTGGCAGCTCAGGTAATAAAGTGAAATTTAGTGAAAAAGGAAAGAGCCTCCCTGTTAGTATAATCAAATAAATATGCTTTTTCTGTACAATGGTCACATATTGTGTATTTTATCACAGTGTATTGTAATTATGTTACCTTTGCTTCTGACTATCAGATGGACTATGTTATTAAAATCAGGAATACCTTCATGATATTTAATAGTTTAAATAAGATTTATGTTTAAATAGAATATAGACTTTTATTTCTTAGAAACAAATGCTAAAAAAAAACAAATGGTGGAGACGAACAGAAGTATGTAAATAATAAAATATCAGGCAGTGATAAATGCTAAGATAATAAAAACAGCTGTGTTATATTTGGAAACTTATAACAATATTAATATATTTTGCTGAAGAAATATTAATATGTTCAATTGATTACAAATTGCTACCCTTGTCTCTGTGGGAAGTATTGCATAATAGAAAAAATATTCTGAGTTCGGGCCTCCCAGGTGGCTCAATTGTTAAAGGCTGAGTACTATCAAGCTATCGCCAGCCACTGTGGCAGGCGTTTGATTCCCCTATCAGGGAGCTGACCCACATAGTGCAGAGACCTCACCTGTCTTGCCCACTGCTCCCTTCAGCAGTGTATTTCAATAAATCCTCCTGTTCTGCTCCCCACTCTGTCTGGTGAATCCTCTTATCCCTTGTACCTCTGGCTTACATACCAGTTCTTGTATGCATAAAAATAAATCCTAAAAAAAAAATTCTGAATTCTAAAATAAATCTGGCCCTCAGAGTTTCAGATAGGGATTGTGTATTATAATAGCTACCATTTATATAGTGCTTATATATGCCAGGTGCTATTTTGAGTTCTTTATGTTAATTAACTCATTTAATCTTTATAATCAGCCTATGAGATATGCATCATCATCTATACTTTTTACAAGTTAGAAAAATGAGACCCAGGAGGTTAAAGGACTTGCTCGGGGTTATACATGTAAAGTGGTGGAGCTAAGATTCAAAGCTTGGCTCTAGAGTCTGCAAACCAAACCAAAGTTGTAACAAGCAAAACCCAAAACCCCTCAATGCAAGAAAGATGTTTATAAGGCTTATAGTCAGTTTCTTATGCTGGTAGGTGAAGTAATTTTTCCTACCCTATGCGATGGCTGTCTTTCAGAGGTGCAAGTCACATACTCACTTTTTAAAGTCGTTCTGCAGGCCCTCCCTGGTGGCGCAGTGGGTTAAGCAACACACTATGAAGCAGACCACAGCCACTGCAGCGAGTTCGATCCCTGCTGCCGGCCGGGGAGGTGACCCACATCGCGCAAGCAGAGCTCTCCTGCCTGGCCCACTGCTCCCCTGAGCAGTGTGTTTCAGTCCATCTGCCTGTTCTGCCCCTGCTCTGTCTGGTGGACTCTCTCACCTCCCCGCACCTCTGGCACTGTACCACAGTGCTTGTATGCATAAATAAATAAATCTTTAAAAAAAAATAAAGTCGTTATGCTAGGTGAAAATGATTATAGATCTCACTTTGAATTAGTGACTGCAAGATTGCTTTTCAAGAAACTACCCTTCAATGAAATGGTGTTCAAGCTTGTAGACTGACAATATTGAATTGTGCAGTGGATTCTTTCCTTGCAGAATCAGAACCTTCAAGAGTCCATCTTCAAAATAGGAAATTTGAAGGTCACTTTTAGGTACTTATTAGCCATCATTTTAAGAGGAATGAATTATTTGGTAGCCCATTGCAAAAAGTAGGGAAATGCAGGATGATAGGATCCTGGGAGACAAGGGAATTTAAGAAGAAGGAAAGGAGATTCTGGTAGAAGCATTTTTTTTGCTTCGGCCTGTTTTGACGTCACTGGATTGAGTTACACTTCCAGTAGATGTTCTTATCCTGAAGTCCATGGATCTGCCTTAGAGAGATGTGATCACCCTGAAATTATGCAATACGTTTGTTTACATAGTTAATTTTATAGGGTGAGAGTGTATAATTTTCTTCAGATTCTTAAAGGGATTCTTGTCCCTAAAAAAGGTGAGAACCACTGCCTTATAAATTGTTCACTTTTACACTTAGAATTCCATACATCTTTGTGTTTTTCTTAATAAGAAAGTTATTTTTATCATTTCTGTTAAAATTTTGCTTTCAAACAAACATTTCAGAAACTTCTTAAATTCACTGTTTTATTTGCTTGTAGGATAGTGCAGCTGTCCAAATTCTCTTAGAGATTTGTTTACCCACTGAAGAGGAAAAAGCAAAAAGGACCAAGCCAGACAACTTGCTAAAGAATGTTCAAAGTGTTATTACTACCAACACTCCAAATAAGGGCATGGAGGAAGGAGAAGACAATTTACTCTGTAACCTTCGAGAAGTTCAGTGTCTTATCTGTTGTCTGTTACACCAAATGTACATTGCAGATCCCAATATTGCTAAGCTTGTTCACTTTCAGGTTTGTTTTCAAGAATGATGCTTTGTGGTTGAGCTTTATTTTGGGGATTTGGGGGCTTTGAATACTTTTAATAGGGTTCATTTAGAAACTAAAGATCATATAAAAGTGATCATGGTCTTCCACAATGTGGAGAAAAAAATTGATTTTTTAGATTTTATTTTACCTAATAAAGTGTCTGTATTACTGACTTCTATTCTAGTGCGTCAGAAAGGTGAAATGCCAGATACACACAGGCCACTGTGATCCTCTAGCAACTTTTACAGAGTGGAAATGATGAAAATTCCTTCTTAACTCTATGATTGGCTTCTATTTTTTTTTCCTGACCTTTTCCCCTTTCTTACTGAAATAGGGTTATCCATGTGAACTTTTGCCTCTGACGGTCGCAGGTATTCCATCTATGCACATCTGTCTGGATTTCATACCTGAGCTTATTGCACAGCCAGAACTTGAAAAACAGGTAAATGACCATTTTGGAATCTTAGGAAAATTTTGATCTCCCTCCAGTCTAGCTAATTATAGAAAACTTTTATAATTTTTAATACTTAGAAGATATCCCTCAGACACATTTAATGTTTGGATTTTGTATTGCAGATATTTGCTATCCAGTTGCTTTCTCATTTGTGTATCCAGTATGCATTACCAAAGTCACTTAGTGTGGCTCGCTTAGCTGTCAATGTCATGGGAACTTTGCTAACAGGTGTGTGGCCAACCAACATCAACAACAAAAACATCTAACATAAGTTAGTACATATTTTTTCTGAATTTAGTGTCATAAAGTTTTTCTGTCACTGTGACACACTATATGTCACTAGTAGTTTAATTTTTACCTTCTTGAATTATTCTTTTGAAAATGTTCCTGTTAAAACTATGATTAATATGGGGGCCATGAATAGGTAGACAAAATTCATCTTTTGTGAGTGACTGTAGGTTTATAAATGGAAATCAACTCTACTTTCTAGACATAATTATGTTAGTAGAAAACAAAATAGAATTTATTACAAATGCTTGGAATTCCAGAAAAATAATTTTATGTAGAAATGATATATATATGTGTGTATATATATATAGGTTGTTTCCTTAAGTTCTAAGACATAATTTAACCTTTAAACCACTCTGTAGTGTAAAATGGCATGAAGATAAACTATTTTTAAAAATATGCACTATCTTACTATAATTCAATCTTTCCAAGTAATGACTTAGTTAATTTTGTGTTCCTTGTCAGTGCTAAGAAAAATGCTACTCATTTTTCTTTCCATGTATTCACCTTGTATTATAATTATCTGTAGTGGTTTAATCCCAACTCCACCACTAATTGGCTGTGTTCTTGAACAATTAATTTCTTAACCTAAGGTTTATTTAAGAGTTTCCTCTTTTGTAAAATAGGTATCATAATAATACTTCTCTCATTCATTAGACTGAGAATTGCATAAACTAATGCATGTAATATACATATCACAGTGCTTGGACATAGTACGAATTCGTATGTTGGTTGATGGCTGACTACTAGATTGTGAACTCCCTGAAGACAGGTTCTGGTTGTGTCTTAGAAAAACCAAGCACAGAGCATGGTTCTTAGTATGTTGTATAGGCCATGTATGTTGAATTTACATCTATAAAATAAAATATTCTTTTTCTTTTGAACAGTTTTAACACAGGCTAAGCGATATGCTTTTTTCATGCCCACCCTGCCAAGTTTGGTCTCTTTTTGTCGAGCATTTCCTCCACTATATGAGGATATTATGTCTTTGCTGATCCAAATAGGGCAAGTCTGTGCCTCTGATGTTGCCACTCAGACAAGAGATATAGACCCAATTATTACACGTAAGTAGTAACTTATCTTCAAGAGTTATGTTAATATATCAAACAAATCAGGGTCCTTTTCAAATTTCTTGTCTTAATTTCCCCCCATGTTTTTAGGTCTTCAACAAATAAAGGAGAAACCAAGTGGATGGTCTGGAATTTTTAAAGATCTGTCATGTAAAAATGGATCAAGGGACACTGGAAGCATGGATCCTGATGTACAGCTCTGTCATTGTATTGAAAGCACAATAATTGAAATAATAAATATGAGTGTTAGTGGAATTTAAAAAAACAACAACATAATTGAAGCTGTTTGCTACTTACACCCAACATGAATCTGCATCTTGTTACAACTTGAAACTGAATAGGAAAAGTAATATCTTGGAATCACTAAAATGATATTCAGTTCAACATTTCAACATGAATACAGTTTAGAACTCTCTTGAGAATTGTGCTTGCTTGTATTTGATTGACAGTTCTTTGGATATACTTTGCTGCTATGTTGTAGCAGCTGAGCTTTTTTTTTTTTTCTGTTAGGAGCACGTTTAAGAAACTCAGTTCTAGGGAGTGAATTTGGCCTTATTTTTAGCTTCTGAAATGAAGAAAAACTGCCATGCCTTTAATTTCTTATAAAAATGAGTCTGTGGGGAGTCAACATTTACTTCAGCTGTCAGCTTGTAACAATGATACAATGATGAGAGGGACAAAAAGGGAAGGGAAGGAGAATTCAAGAAAAATGAGTTAAATACCCAAATACAAATCTCTAAAATTTGCAATTCAAGTAATAGTAATGCAAGATGGAATTCCAGTTCTTCAGAAAATGTGCTGGGAAGGCATAACAAAAAGGCAAATAGCTTTTTGCAAATTATTTTCATGGGATTACAGATGATTATTTTAAGAATTTACATATATGCTTCAATTTTTACTAATATATGAAGTCATATGTTACATACTTGAATAATTTGGAATTTTAAGATACTAATTTAAAAGTGTTTACAGAAACATCTTGTGCAGAGAAGAACCTGAAGAGATCTCATTTAGTTTTTTTTAAAATTTATTTTTCTAACGCTTTATCAACTTATCTAACAGTGGGGGGAATCCACTCAGATATTGTTAGAGCAATAAAACCCACTGGTTAAAGAGCTCTTGCTTTTTGTCAGGATTGTAATTCACAGCATAATTTTAGATCTTTGAATAAGAAAATATGTAATGTTTGGACCTCAGGAAAAATTGAAATGCAGAAAATACCGTGTGGTTTAAGATTTTGCAGGATTTACTCTGTTAGTGACTTTCCTTGATTAGGTAGATAAGTACAGGTAACCCATAATCCTCTTTCTTTCTTAATCAAGTGTCTAATGTAGAATGTACTTTGCTTTCTAAGATGGACTGGAATGACACACTTTCTCTTCCAACCTCCACCCGAAAAAGACCTCTTACTAAGCAGGCTGATAAGAAAGTGTGCTTTTTAAAGAAAAGGAGTTTAACTTTAGCCTTTCCACAAAGCAAATAATCACATCTCATTTTCCTTCTTTGTAAAATGGGATTACTACTGGCCCTACCTCATAAGGGTATAAGAACTAATTAGTTGTTTCAAATCATGAAATGCACAGCATCATATATGATAGAATATTTATAACTTTTATTAGATGCTTAATATTCATTAAGTAATTTTAATGTAAAAGTAAAAGCATACACTTAAGAAAATACCATAAGTATTTTCATATTTTTAAACAAGGCAGTTTTATAGTCTTCTAAGATTAAATATAACTGCTCCAGTTTTTGTTTGTTTTTTTTTTTTAAACTGACTTTGGGATATTTTGTGTGAATAGCTAACTTCTGGGAGTTCAGAAATGACTGAAATGTGTTTTCAACCTTAAATCAGTAGTGCACATTCCTGGATCAGTTTTCAAAGACAAGTCAAAACCTGCTGTGTTAATATAATAACATGCTGATTTTCATCAAGTTTGTTGATGATGTAAATAAAATGTGTAAATGTATTAGTAAATGTTAATATTCATGTATTTTAAGTTAAGGTTATAAAATTTATCACAATGTGATTTTTTTAATTCAAGTGAAAACAGATGTGTGCAGCTATTTTGAATACTGGATTATAAACATTCGTTTTCTTTATCTAATGAATGAATTTGTAGTTTTTTGTATTTCATTTCACTACTCTTAACCTGAAAGGAACCTCAAGGGCCAGATCCAATGCATATCCCTTTTGGTTATTCTGCATACATCAAATGGCAGTACAAAGTCAAAGTCAGTTGAGAGTCTTAGGAATCTAGGAGAGTAAAATCTGAGTACTACTATAATTACCTTGTTAAGGTTACTTAAAGGTTTTATATTAAAAGTTTTGTGGAAGTTTGGGGTATACTATACTTCCAAAATATCAACGATAATGTAAGCAACATTACCTCAATAGAAAATGTAAAAGTAGAATAAGTTTGAAAGTATTTCTAGGGATTTCTCTAATATTTTTTCCCTTATTTCTTTGCCTTAATTGTAAATTACAATTTTTGTTCTTTCCCCTTTTGTTTATGGCTCTCTCACGTAAGTAGAGTTGGGTTTTTTTCCCCCTTTTACTTCATATGGATTTTTTTCTTGGCAGCTTTTAAATTTTTGTAAATATTCAATTGCCTTCATAATTATGAATTAATATAACCTCCCTATTACTAAATCAGGAAAGTTTACAATTTAATTGCTACAGGCACTGTTAACAATTGAAGTAATTATTACTTTTAGATAAGTAAATTAAAGAGTAGAATTTGTTTTTATAGGTTTTTTCATTTTGGGATAAGTGGTAAAACCAAAGCTGAGGTAAACTTGTTTCTTTTAATAAATCTCTCCCAAATTTGAGAAAATCATCTCAGGTTTTGCTTTTTTAGGTCACTAGTGTTTGGGCTAACTTTAGGGAATACAGAATTTTTTTAAGTAACCTAGTGACATCGTTATTAAACCCATACCTTTGAAAAGACAAGCATGCTTTTTAGCAAAGACTAACCTAGGAGAGCTAGAAGAAAGCTAAAGCCTTAAGTCTGGAGACCTCGAGATTATTTCTCTGGTTGAACTTGGTGTGTGGGAAAGCTCTGATTATCATGACACTGTGGCCATTCGTTACAGAGCTTTTCTCTTAGTTGTGTTCACTAATGTTGCAATTCACATCTGTCTTTTTCCATGTCCGGGGTACTGTAAAGCTCAGAAATTTATATTGGCAATGATTAATGCTCAGAGCAGAACTCGGCAAAGCTTAAAGATAATTCCTTTCCACCGGTCTGCAGGCCTTAAGAAAGAGACTACGAGTTTCTAAGGAAACTGATGCACGAGTTAAGTCATTCGTTTCAAAAAGTCAAAGGGGAAAACTCCCTTTTTCTTTAAATTCTGGGATTTACGCGAGCCTGCTGCTCCACTCAGGTTCGCCTTCCTGTGCCGCCAAAGTTCCCGGGGGAGGGGGGGGGGTGGGCCTATGTTCAAGACGTAGACTACCATTGGATGCCAGAGTGCGCAGTCCCTAGTCTCGCGCCGGCATTGGCTGCTTGTTTTCACGTCTGACAGGTAATTGGTTGTCTGAGCTCGCGGCGATTGGGCGCTGGAATCGGGGGGTGGGAGGCGCGAAATTTTCGGAAGCGAGTTGATCGGGCGAGTGAAGAAGCTGGAGAGCAAAGGTAAAGTGGTCTCGAGCCCTCGATCCGGTCTGACTACTGGCAGCCCCGTGAGAAAGAGAGAGAGACGTGACCTTTCTCTCTGCCAGGGCTTGGTTTTGTTTGCTTTCAGAATGCGGTCTCTTTTTTCCGGTGAATGGGAGCTCTCCTAGGCTTGCTTTGGTTTTTTCAGAGCGAGCAAACATGTCTCGGGAGGGCGCCAAGCCTATCAGAAGGGCGCCTTCGGCTTCTGCACAACCTCTGGGTGATGACTGAACCACCAGGGCCTTGGGGATTTCCCTGGCTGATGGAGGAGCGAAGCATGAGAACGAAAACCTGGGGAGAAGGGAGGCAGTCCTTAACTCTGGACCAGAGGCCTGTGAGGAGCCCGCTTACCTGGGCGGGAGGCAGAGGGGCTGGTTTATTCTTTATTCCAAGTGGGGAGGAAGCCAGGGATGGATTGATTTACTACACGTGAGTAACTAGGCCAGTGCTGAGTTGGTTAAGTCAGGGCGTTAGATACCACCATATCTCATTCTCAGAGCTTCACAGAATCACAAAATGTTAGAAATGGAAACTAATCTAGAATAGTGGTTCCTAGCTTCTGGAATGTTTAAGCTATGGTCAAGGTTATTATTAGTTTCATAATATTTTAAATTGCTATTGTTATCATCCCTCCCTTCCCAGATTGAATTTACCATGTATTTTCACTATTGCAAGTAATTCCACAGTTGGTAACAGTGTCTGTCATCCCCCCCCCCCCCNTCCCCCCCTTCCCAGATTGAATTTACCATGTATTTTCACTATTGCAAGTAATTCCACAGTTGGTAACAGTGTCTGTCATCCCCCCCCCCCCCATTTTCAGTAATTTATTTAGGCTATATTTCTGGGAATGAGAATGAGAAAAGTTTAAGGACTTTTTTTTTAAAAGAAAATACAATCATGCATGCAGTATCAAAAGGTCATGGTCTCAGAATTTCATCTGTGGATCCTAGGTTAAGAAATGATGTTTTAGAAGGGGTGGCACTTTCTCTGTGTCATATACTGGATTTTAGGCCTGTTTACATTCTTTCATTTACTTCTTAACTGTGTCTGGCTAAAGGCTGTAAAAACCCTATCAAGTAGGTAGTTATATCCATTTCATAGGTGAAGAAACTGGCCTGAGACGTTAAGTGATTCACGCAGTAAAATTCATATTTAAACTTGCTTTGACACAGATTGTCTTCTTTCCGTTGTTACACCCTTGACATTTGAGTAAGATTTTATTGAGCACCTGCTCCATGCCATGGTGTTTTCTCTTTATGATAGTTTTAAAATTAGATATTTGTACAGATAAAGATCTTAGTCTAGAGAATGAAAAGACATGTTTCAGGTAACTTTTGAGTTATTATCAGATCCTGATCTAGAATATTACTAGCTTATTAATTCCTCAATCCACTGCTTTTTCCTTTTAATTGGAAAGAAAATAAAGAAGGTACAAAACAGAAGGAGAAAAAGAACAGTGTGGTTGGGGTTACAGAGAGTTGCCTCAATAAACTAGTTTCTAAACGTTGATTATATTTCATCTAATTCATTACAAGAGCTCATGTTTAATGGGGCATGGGACTTTTTCTAACAATGCTATGAGGTAGATACTGTTACTATTCTTATTTTATAAATGAGGATGCTGAGGCTGTAAGAGCCAGAGAAGTAGTTTGCCCAGCGTCCTATTGTCCACTAAATACACCGGAAGCATCCAACACAAGTGCTCAATCACTGTGATTTATAAGATTAGAACATCTTTTTGCTTCCATTAATTTATATGATCATTCCTATTTTTATTTCTAGACTTTGAGTGTATGGAATCTGATTTTCTTTGTTTCTATATTGATTTTAATTTCCTTTGCAGTAAGCAGTTAAAGGATCTGAAGTAAACAAGAAAGCATTATGTCTTCAGAATGGTCTGAATATACAATTGGTGGGGTGAAGATTAATTTTCCTTGTAAAGCTTATCCATCACAGCTTGCAATGATGAATTCTGTAAGTATTTTTCAACAGTTGTTTATTATGATACAGGTGCTTATGAGTAATAACATAAATTTAGTTTGCTACTACATTCATTTTCTCAGATAGTCAATAGATTAAAGATATTACTGGATTCTTTGAAGAACATATCATCTTTGGGAAATAATACTGATCCCTGCTAAGTTGGTGGATATGTCTTAGGGAGGCAAAGGAAAACATTCGAAAAATGTATACATTTCATTTGAAACTTCTATTTACTCAATTACTGCTTTCTACAAGTTATTTACTGTCTTTTATACAGAGTACTGTATTTCTCACCATAGTATTTTTGGGGTATTTCAACCATAAAGAAAATTAAATATACAAACTGAGAAAACCAGCTATTCTTCTTTGTTAAGTGTGTTTTGCCATATTTATTTTATATCTGAAGATTCACTAGATTACTGGTATCCTAAATTTGTTCTTTTTCTTTCCTTGCCTTTTTTTTTTTTTGTTTTGTTTTGGTTTTTAAAGATTTTATTTAATTATGCATACAAGAGCCAGGATGCAGGTGTGGCAGGTGTGGCTAGAGGTGTGGCAGGTGAGAGGATTCACCAGAGACAGAGAGGGGAGCAGAACAGGCAGACTGACTGAAATACACTGCTGAAGGGAGCAGCGGGTGAGACAGGAGAGGTTTGCTGCACCATGTGGGTTACCTTCCTGGCCGGGGATTGAACTTGCTTTGCAGTGGCTGCTGAAACCCACAGTGCAGGTTCAATCCCTTGTGCCACCAGGGCTTGCCTTGTTTTTTACTTGCGTCACATGTATATATATTCATAAGTAATATAAAATATTACTTTACATATTTTTGGGCTTTGCACAATGATATGATACTATACCTGTCTTTCTGAAGAATTTGATTTTTTCTTGCTTAACTTTATTTTTAAGATATAGTCTGTTGATTGTTAATCCATTCCAATATTTTGATAATATTCCACTGTATGAATATACTATGATTTTAGTTGTCATTTTTCTATTGATGGACATTTAGGTTTTTTTGCAGTTACAAACAATGCTGCTGTGAACTTTCTTACACATATTTCCTGATTTTCACTTAAAAACTTGTGGGAGTTGGTTATCCTCAACTTTGCTAGAGAGTGTTTATTTCTGTACAAACTGGTTGTAATAATTTATATTATTAAATATTGTACCTCTAGCAGTATCCCCCATTAAGTTCTCATTAAAGATATTAGATAAAGATATTAGATAAAGATAGTAGAATAGAGGGGCCTTCCTGTTGGCGCAAGGGGTTAAGTCTCAGCACTATGAAGCTATCCATAGGTGCAGGGGACCTCTCCTGTCTCGCCTGCTGCTCCCCTCAGCAGTGTATTTCAGTAGATCCACCTTTTCTGCTCTACACTGTTTCTGGTGAATACTCTCACTGCCCCCACCCAGCCCCCTGCACCTCTGACCTGCATCCCAGTTTTGCATGCATAAATAAATCTTGTTTATTTATAGATCACCAAATAATAGTTATTATATATTAATAATATATTAATATATAATATTTATATAATATATAATATTTATATATTATATTAATATAACAATCATATATTAACAATATATTAATATGTAATATTTATATATTAATATGATATTGATGTATAATTATTAATATATAATATATGATGTTAATATAGTATTAATAAATTATATTAAATAAAAATATATTAGAATATATATGCTAGTTTTACAGAAATGGTGGTGGCTTAAGGCACAAACTGTATTTTTCACTTTTTTGGTGCCTATTTGGCTTTTAAGGTCACATAATTTTATAGAGAGGTGTATAGGGATTAAATCTAGATTTAACTAATATTGGTTCTCTTTTCTGCTATTGCTATATTCTCTAGAGTGAAACTTCACTTGTTATATTTGTGCTTCAGATGGAGACCCAAATGAAGTAAATTGTTTATGATTTTTTTTTTTTGGTCCATAGATTGTCAGAGGATTAAATAGTAAGCAACATTGTTTACTGGAGAGTCCCACAGGAAGTGGGAAAAGCTTAGCCTTACTTTGTTCTGCTTTAGCATGGCAACAGTCTTTTACTGGTAAGTACATAGTTGATGGATACCTTCTGTTGCTTATTGGGACCTGCAAAATATAATAAAGTATTTTTATAACCAGAATGGTTCAGTTTTGTTCTAGCTGATTTAAATATTCCCATTTAATAATATTTCTTCATATTACCTATCTTCTAAAAGAGTTTCTATATAGCAAAATATGTTTAGTTAATACTAAAACAATTTTGGATATAATGTAGTCCTTGATTCAGAGAGTATCTAAGGATCTTGCAGTGCTTATAGTTATCATTATGTAAATAATTAGTTGATAGTTTGTATGTAAAATAGTAAGAGATGGGGCTATAATAATGGTATAATATATACTTATTTTCCAGTAAATCCTTTAATATATTTGCTTATCTACTCCTTCCTTATAACATTGGAACATAGAATGTATTTAAAAGAAACATTTTTTGGGTGCCAGATAAGCACAAGTTGAGTGTAATATTATTTGTATGAACTTGTTTTATTTCCCTTAGCTTTTACTTTGTTAACAAATGCCTACCAACATTTACTTTAATGAAAGAGCCTATATAAAATACATAATGTATCTGTAAAAATAATATTGTATACATTTTAGTATTAGTTATATGACTTTGACTCTAAAATATTAGGATAATTTAAAGTTAACTGTGGATGTTAACTGAGGGTGTATGTGTATATGTTTATTATATATAATATATAATGTATTAGTATTATAGATGGGAAGACAGTGCCAATACTATTTGTAAAAAGTAAAATATTTACCTTTTCTGGTATTTATAAATTGTATGATATGACCTATTATATAATTATATAATGTATATATAATGATATATAATGTAGACTTCCTACAATTCTATATTTTGTTATTAAAAAGGACTTTTTAAATTTAATTTGAACATTGACCTCAAAATGTCAGATAATATCCTGATGTCAGAATTGACATAAAACATGTTTAAACAAACAGAAGTGTAATATTGCAGTGTTTTAGTCCTTGTATATTTACATTATTATTTAAAATGTTGTATTTTTCAAATTCTTTGTTTAAGAAAAGAGCAGTTGTAAGAAATATACCTTAGTTCTTTATTTTAATCCTCCCTGCTTGATAGTTTAATAAATGTCAATATAAACTAATTTTCAAGAGATTGTACCCTTATTACATTATTAACCTTTGACTATTACTAGATTTTTGTAAGTTCTATAAATTGACAATATATTCTCTTTGTTTTTGGCATAAGTATTTTTTTTGTCCTAATGTGATGCAATAGATAGGGTAACTGACGTCTAAGATTTGCTAGGGATCTTCCTGGCTTTAGTACTAAACATCTTGCATCCTGGGAAACCTTCCCATTCTGGGCAAATTGGACTGATTTCTTACCTTACTGCAAAGAAAGATTAATTTTTTTAAATTGCAAGTGTTATAAATATTTTTTTCTCTTTTTTAGGGAAACCAGAGGATGAAGGCTCAAGTAAAAAAGCTGAGGTACCAGTGTCATGTTGTTGTACATGCCATTCAAAGAATTTTACAAACAACAGTGTGAGTCAAGAATCTTCACATCATTTCAGCAGTACACCACCTTCTGAAAGAAATGGAAGCTCTTCATCAGCTTGTAATGGTAATTTATATTTTTCTTTTTTCTCTTGATTATGTTTACTGTGGTAAAGTTGGTTTATAGTACTCTGTATATATTTTAGGGGGACAAGGTTACATCTCTGCAAATGTGTTTAGTAAATTATATATATGTGTATATATATATATTTTTTTTTTTTAAGGATTGATTTATTTGTGCATATAAGAGCTGGGATGCAGGCCAGAAGTGTTGTAGGTGAGAAGTTACACCAGAAACAGAATGGGGAGCAGAACAGGCAGATCTGCTGAAATACTCTACTAAGGGGAGCATTGGGCAAGATAGGAGAGGTCTACTGTGCGTGTGGGTCACCGTCCTAACAGGGAATAGAATTCATGCTTCAATGGCTGTGGATAGCTTCAGAGTGCTGCAGCTTAACCCCTTGCACCACCAGAGAGGCCTCAAGTAATTTATATTTTGCCTGGAACTGTTGCTATCCATAATGGAAGTCTTAATTATTGCTGTTATGAGACCTAATTTAGATAATTTTGGTTAACATAATTAATTATATAGCTATGCCTGATAACATATAGAGTGGTCAGAAACCCTTGGATGATTTTATATTTAGTCAACTTTTAATGTGGGCTTAAATCATTTTTGAGAAGGCAGAGCAAAATAAATGATATTTAGACATTGATATTATTTATAGGCAGTTGTTTTAGTTATGTTAGAATTTTTAAGAAAGATTTTTTTTTTTTTTATAAATCTTTTTTTTTTTTTAAAGATTTATTTATTTATGCATACAAGCACTGGGGCACAGACCAGAGGTGTGGGGGGGGGTGAGAGGATTCACCACAGACAGAGCAGGGAGCAGAACAGGCAGATCAATGGAAGTACACTGCTGAGGGGAGCAGCGGGCACAGCAGGAGA
>JAGFMF010011576.1:137168-148938 GCA_019455555.1 Galemys pyrenaicus
TCCCTCCCTCCCTCCCTCCCTCCCTCCCTCCCTCCCTCCCTCCCTCCCTCCCTCCTGTAGGCCAGTGGTGTAGGGAGTGAGAGGATTCACCAGAGATAGAGTGGGGAGTAAAACAGGTGGGTTGACTGAAATACACTGCTGAGGGGAGCAGCAGGCCAGACAGGCACAGCATGTGGTGCAGCATGTGGTTTAGGTCCCTGGCTGAGGATTGAACTCAGGCTGCAGCAGTGGGCCATTGCAGCACTTAACCCCTAAGCCACCCTAGATACCCATGTCTGGCATTTTTAATTGAATTCTGGTATTGTGAACTTTACCTTGTTAGGTGATAGATGTTACATTTCTATAAATGCTCTGGCGTTTTGAGACACAGGTAAGATACTTCAAATTAGCTTAATTTTGGGGGGGGGGGGTTCTTGCTTTTAAGATTTGGTAGGTGGGACCTGAGCAGGGTTTCGTTTTGGGTTACCTCAATAGAAGGTGGTTCTCCTGAATTCTCTACCTAGTGCTAAATAATTCATTTAGCAGGTTTCCCCGCCTGGTTGGTACAGGCACTACTCCATGCCTGCTGAGTGCTATTATAATAAATATGTATAAAGAAAATTAATCAGACACCAAGGTACTTTTGCAATGACAGACCATATGATTGAGTTCTAATTGTTCTTTTTTTGGGAGACTATATAATATAATCTATCTTTTGCAATGACAAACCTACTTTTGCAATGACAGACCATATGTTTGAGTTCTTATTACTCTTTTTTTGTTAGACTATGTAATATAACCTATTAGTAGCACCCTCATGTCTACAGTCCGCCGTTGATCAAAACATCTGAAACAGTAGATTGTTACCATTCTGATTTTACTTTGTTCCACTGAGTAATCATTTTCTCTAAATTTTTTTTATATTTTCTTTTTGTAAATCCTCATTATGGGTGAAGTATTCTCAAAGATATACTCTTATGCCTACATTTGCTTTTTACTTGTTTATTAAATAAGTACTAACATTTTCTGCATATTTTTTTGAAAGTTATTCTTTATTTAATGTAGTATTTAATGAAGATTTATTATTTTAGTTCATTACTTTGGCCTAATATGTAGAGGAGTCGTGGGTCCAGCAGAGTGCGCTGTTGACCTTCAGGTGAAGTATTGATTTTGGACAAAACTTTTGCCTATTTTTCTCCTTTCAAATCCCTAACTGTTCTTTATTCCCACCCTCTCCCTTCCTTATTCCCACTTTGTCTCCCTCCCTCCCTTTCTTCCTTCAGTGTTTGAGATGTCCTCTAATATTTCAGGGGAAAAAATGATGAATTTTTTATTAAAGTACTTTACAAGTCATTTTCTTATAGTCTTCATTTACTTTTATTTGACATAAGTGCTTATGTAGTGATATAATGCATAATATGCCAGAAGTTCCTCCAAGCACTTAGAAATATTAATTCACATGGTGAATACTGATTCATATGAGTTTAGAGCTTATTACAAGTTTTTAATTTTCATCTGTATATGATAGTTTTCAAAATAAAGGTATTTTAATCCGTATGATCATGTGAAGGCGATATTAATATTGTCCTCAATGACAGATGAGGAAATTGAGGTACAGAGAATTCAAGTAGTTTGTTCATGTTATATAGCTGATGAGTAGAGGCTCGTTTTAAAACCCAGGCATTCTGACTCTAGAATTAATTTCTCAACTCTACCTCTGTATAAACTCTTTCAGATTTTGTTTGGATGTTATGTACTGTACCAGATCATATTATATTGTAGTAACATATAGGTGATTAATTTAAGATTAGTCCCATTTGTAGTTTCTCAATATCCTGTTCTTTATAATGCTTACCAAAGTTTATAATTACTGTAGAATATTATTTTTGGATTTACTATTTTGTTGTCCCCTTGCCAGGCTGTCCATAAAGAAATGTCTTTTGTTTACTTTTTTATGACCAGCATCTGGCACAGGACCTGCACCTAGTAGGTACTTCCATGTTTGTTGATAAATGGGTGAAAAAATGGCCAAGGTTAAGGAACTTTATGATGACCACTGTTTCTTGTGGCTTACTGCTTCTACTCAGATCCATGTACTTAAGGAGATGTGAAAATACTGTTGAAATAGAGGTGACTTGAAGTAGGTATTAAGATTTTTTTCTTCCGTAGTAGATTTTGGTTGTTTTTATATACTACTAGCACACAAATAAAAAGTTCAAATGATGATTTGGCACTTAATATAAATGAGGTAAATTGACATTTAATATAAACTAAATGTGTGTTCCTGTTTGTGGTATCTATTTTAATATATATACAAGGCCTGATTTTAAGCTTTTCCAAATAAATGATCACTTGTCCCAGTGTCAAAGAGTAAATTTTCCTGTTTCAAAGTTTTCCTATTATCATACACTGAATTTTCTTGTACATACTGTTATTGTTAATTTATTCAGAGTGTGTGTGTTTCAAGTGTTTTTGACACTCAAAAGTCAGAGTTATACATGACTTCAGACAAAAAGCAGTAGACTCCTACTTATATCTCTACGAATTCTCACTACCTAAAATCTAAGTTTTAGCCACCTTCCTTGTTTTTTACTGATATTTATTTTTATTGAAACTCATACTCCCTTTCTCTTTAATTAAAATTAAAGTTTTAGATATCTTCTTTTGCCTTCCTGCTATCCTTTCTACTTTTGTCATTACTTCTTCTCTTTAAACCTTCTGATATTTGACACTTATTTTATTATAATTATATGAATATTAAATATGATTTGGCCTTTAATATTTTATGTATTTATTACATGTTTACTTTATATTATTATGTAAATATTCAAACTGAGTCAAGTGTTGTAAGAAGATTATAGTTCTTTCCCCAAACCAGAATTTATTTTTTCTAGTGTTATGTGTCTTATAATTTGCTTTCTATATACATGTAACTGTTTATCCCCAAACTCTGTATCTTAAATTGTCAACTCATACAAATGCATCAAGTCAAGATGACCAAACATTTTCTCCCCCTAATTATGTTTTTTCAGGTAAAGTTGGTTTGCATCATTGTATATGCTTTGGGAGTCACAGTTCCAAATCTCTACAAATTTATGTTTTCACACTATGCCTACCAAGGCTCTAGTAATTATTCATCTTGTTCTTTTAAACCCACTTCTGCCCCACATTCTCCCCTTTTGGTTACCTCAGTTTTTTTTTTTTTTTTTAGTTTTTTTTATTTTTAAAGATTTATTTATTTATGCATACAAGAGCTAGGGTACAGGTCAGAGGGTGACAGGATTCACCAGAGATGGAACAGAACAGGCAGATTGGCTGAAACACACTGCTGAGGGGAGCAGCGGGTGAGGCAGGAGTGGTCTGCTGCTCCATGTGGGGCCCCTCCTTGGCCAGCGGCAGGGATGGAACTCGTGCTTCAGTGGCTGCGGTTTGCTTCATAGTGCATTGCTTAACCTGTTGCGCCACCAGGGAGACCCCTGGTTGCCTCAATTTTGCAGTCAGATGTTAAGGGTTTGTTATTGAGTTGTTTGTTTCTCTATATTCCACATGTAAGTGAAACTATCCATTATTTGTCTTTCTCCTTCTGACTTATTTCACTTAGCATTATCCCTTCCAGTTCCCTCCATGTTGTTGCAAAGGATGTCCATACTTTTAGACTGTCCATATACAGTAGAAATAATGAAAAATACATTTTTTGCTGTTGAATTATGTATTTTAATGATATTAAACTATCCATTTCGTAGAGAAAATTTGGAAATCACTAAAGTGTATCCTTAAATCATTATTAATATTTAATTCAGCTATCTCCTCAGTATTGAGGTCCATTTTCATTGTCTGGTAAATGGGCATCTCAAGGAGATTGTATATCAAGGAGGTTTCTAATCAGATAGAAGTTAAAGCCCTTATATAAGAGTAAGTGTGCAGTTTTTTAATATATATAAAGATTTTATTTATTTATGCACACAAGAGCTGGGGCACAGGCCAAAGGTGCAGGGGGTGAGAGGATTCACCAGAAACAGAGTGGGGAGCAGAACAGGCAGACTGACTGAAGTACACTGCTGAGGGCAACAGTCGGAGGGGTCTGCAATGCCATGGGGTCCCCTCCCTGGCTGGGGACTGAACCTGCGCTGCAGTGGCTGCAGAAGGCCTAAAGTGCAGCACTCAACCCCTTGTGCCACGATGGAGCCCCTAAGTGTCCAGTTTTAACTGTCACCAAAAACCTAGGTCCCAAGACCAAAATAATTTTAAAGACAAGCAGCTTTACTAACTTTCTCAGATAAGAAAACATTTTTGAGTCTGTATTTCTAAGAAAAGATCCCTTGACTTTACATTGTTTAAGCTCTATCTTACTAAGGCCAAGCACATCTTTTTAAGACAAAAGACACCTTTTTTCCACTCAGGGACCATTCATGGGAGTCAGGAGAAGAGATGGATTAAGATTTTTTTTTAAGTTTGCCTGTTCCTAGACTCATATCAGAAATCTGAAGTTTGGAATTTAGCTCAGAAAAAGTTGGGTTTCTATTTTATAATTTTTACATATTGATTAGTTTCAATAAGAAGCTAAACTTTGTAGGTCTAATAAGCAATTTGGAAATTTTTATTCAACCATAAGCTACAGCTTGTTGGCAAGTCCAAAGTAACTTAGCAGTTTTTAACATTAAAAGTCTAGCCTAAGATTAGGAAAACAGGGGCCTCCCTGGTGATGCAATGGGTGAAGCACAGCACTGTGAAGCAAACCGCAGCCTCTACAGCTGAGTTCTATCCCTGCCCCTGGTCAGGGGGGTGACCCACATGGCGTAGCAGACCTCTCCTGTCTTGCCGCTGCTCCCCTCAACTGTGTTTCAGTCAGATCTACCTGTTCTGTTCCCCATTCTGTCTCTAGTGAATCTCCTCACTCTGCATACTCCTGGGCCGGTGCCCCAGTTCTTATATGCATGAATAAATAAATAAATCTAAAAAAAAAGATTAGGAAAACACAGGGAAATAGAATTTTCTAGCCACGGAGTGGATCAGAACAGTGTCTTAAGGTGGACAAAAGGATAGTCCATTCTCCCCAGAGCTTGAGGGCAGCATAGACATACCAATAATCTTAGCACTGACACAAAGGTACAGGTAGCTGCTTGCTGATACCAGATGCAGCAGCCCCCCCCAACACACCAGCTGGCTGTAGTGGGCCCCTCACTTTAGTTCCCAGCTTTTTACCTCTTGTAAATGGCAAAAGAGGTTTAGCTAGAGATGGGTGTTATACCTGAGGATGCCGTTTATGGGCTAGATTTTTGTACTTGGACCAGGCAGTATTCAAAGAAAGATTAAATGCTTTTCATTTAGAGTGTGGGTCAAATTTGGCTAGTTTCATTTTTTTATAAATCTTTATTTTTATAAATCTTTATTTTTTAAATATTTTTTAAATATTTTTTAAATAAAGCATACAAGAACTGAGGTACAGGCCAGAGGTGTCACGGGGGGCGAGGGAAGAGGATTCACCAGAGACAGAGTGGGGAGCAGAACAGGCAGACTGAAACACACTGCTGAAGGGAGCAGCAGACAAAGCAGGAGAGGTCTGCTGTGCCATATGGTTCGCCTCTCAGCCAGGGATCGAACTCGTGCTGCAGTGGATACTTCATCACAGTGTGGTATTTAACCCCTTTTGCCACTGGGGCAGGGGGAGGGTGGCAAATTTGGCTAGTTTTTTAAAAATGCAGCCCAAGGGCAAGTTCCATGATACTGAGCTAGAACAGAATCAGTTTCTAGATTTTGCTTGCTATCTATTCTTACACACACACACACACACACACACACACACACAATTAGTTATCCATTGCTGTGTAACAAACCATTTATTAAGCTGGGGGTCAGCAATTTAGGCAAGACTCAGTTGGGCATTTCTTCTGCTGATTTCAGCTGGGCCACTCATGCGTCTGGTCACCTGCAGGTCAGCAGGGTGCTCTTCAGGAAGTTGGTTGGCAGTTGGCTGGGACCTTTGAGTTGGTTTTTCTCACCTATCAGACTAATCCTGGCTAATGTGTATGATGACTCCAGGGTTCCAGGAGCAACAAGAGAGTGAACCCCAATGTGCAGATACCTTTTGAGCTTGTTTTTGTGTCATATTTGCTATTATTCTGGTCACCAAAGCAAGTCATGTGGCTAAATGAAGATTCAAGGGATAGAGTTCATCTTGTGTTGAGAAGAGCTACAAAGTGACCTTGCAAAGGGACTTATATAGAGAGATGGGTAGAATTTACAGTCATTTTGTCACACACACAATGGTAAGAATATAAAGTGTATGTGTTATGTATGTACTATTTATAAAATTGGGATTTTAGTGTAGTACAGCATTTACTTTTTACCTAATATGTCATGCTCATAGAAAGGATTTTAAAAATCCAAATTTTAACTGTTCTGTTTGGATGTATATTTTTTGATCTAATCTTTTTTTTTCTTTTTGCTAAAGATTTTATTTTGCATAAAAGAACTGGGGTGTAAGCAAGAGGTGTTGGGGGCGGGGAGGTGAGAGAATTCACCAGAGACAGAGTGGGGGGCAGGACAGACAGATTTCCTGAAATACTAAGAGGGGCAGCAGGTGAGACAGGCGAGGTCTGCTGTGCTGTGGGTCAGCTCCCTGGCCGGGATCAAACTCAAGCCATCACGGTGGGCCTTTGTGGTGGTGCTGAGACTTAACCCCTAGGCCACCAGGGAGGCCCTTATTCTCTTCTTCCCCCTCATAACCCCCACCTCCCCAAAAGGAGTCAGCAAACTACAGTCCATGTGCTGGACTCATTCCTGTTTTAAAAAATTTTGGGAAACAAAGTTTACATTTATTTGAAGCTGCTTTTATGCTACGTTGGTAGAGTTGAGTAGATGTGACATATCATATGGCTCATAAATCCTGAAATATTTTCTCTCTGACCCTTTAAACAAAATGTTTACTAGCTATGCTATTTTAATTTTGGTAAGTGAGGCCAGGAGTTAGTGATATTAGTGTAACTCTCTTGCTTTATCTATAGTTTAACAAGGGAAGAATGATAAAATGGATGAATAATTGCTGAGTGAGTTTTCTTCAGTTCTAAGAATTACATTTTTTTGAAATCTTATAATAAACATAATATTGACCTCTATAATGAAAATAAAAAGGATAATTCTCAAAAATTTCAGATCTCCCTATTATCTTGAGTGAACTTGGTGTTGACAATTATTTTTCTCGGTATATAGAAATACTTATTGAAGTATGTATAGCAACCCAGCTCTTATAGATACGTACTCAGTCATAGGAGAATCAGTTGCCATATGGAAGCGTCCCTCATGTTTAAAAAGTAGAAAACTACTGTTAATTGATCAGTTCTCTGGTCAGTAGATTTGTTTATTTTAGTTTTTTAAGATATTGACAGTCACAGCATTACACAAGAATTGGAAGCACAACACACACACACACACACACGTATATACATATATATATTTAATTTCCTGAGCCAGTTGAGTTTATATTGGCTTGAGTATCACTTGATACTTCATCACCCTGGAACACTTAAAGTGTCTACTTTCCATGAACAGAACAGTCTTCTATGTAACCACAGTATAACCATACAAATCTGGAAATTAAAATTAAGTCATACTTTGTAATCATACATCCTCAACCTTCTTTCCTTTTTCTTTTTTTAAAGATTTATTTATGCATACAAACACTGGGGTACAGGCCAGAGCCTCAGGAGGTGAGAGGATTCACCAGAGACAGAATGGGGAGCAGAACAGGCAGACTGATCGAAACACACCGCTGAAGGGAGCAGCAGGCGAGGAAGGAGAGGTCTGCTGCACCATGTGGTTCCCCTCCCTAGCTGGCGGCAGGGTTCGAACTCATGTTGCAGTGCCTGCGGTTTGCCTCACAGTGCTTTGCTTAACCCACTGCGCCACCAGGGAGGCCCTCAACCTTCTTTCTAATCATGATCTACTTCAGCCTTTAATTCAACATTAACACACCTTGGACTTTATTGTCATTTGGGACTGTCTCATTCTAAACTGAAAACTTGGTGGACCCTACATAAGTAATAAATGGTCTTACTCTTTTTTTCTTTTTTACAGGCTTTCTCCCACTGACATCCCACTGCTCATTCATACTTCCTTTTTGTTGGTTGTTTTGATTAGCTGTAACCATGTGTTTTCTCATGTTCTTCCCAAGAAAACCTTCACATCTATTTCTTTACCTACTGTTCTACGTACAGTATTAGATGTAAGAACAGTCTGCTTTCTCTCCTATGCATTTCATTAGTGTGTGTTGATTTGATTAACCTACAAAATAGTTAGGGTCTCCATCTCCCCTAGCTCTTTTTAGTGTATTATTCCAGAAGATACATCTAAGAGGAATACCTTACTAAATTGAGTAGGATGATTCTAAAAAGAATGAAAAGCTAGGGGCCTCCCTGGTGGCGCAATTGATTAAGCAATGCACTATGAAGCAAAAATGTCACTGCAGCATGAGTTTGATACAGCATCCAGCCAGGGAGGTGACCCACATGGGCACAGCAGACTCTTCTGCCTCTCCTGCTGCTCCCTTCAGCAGTGTGTTAGTCAGTCTGCCTGTTCTGCCCCCCACTCTGTCTCTGGTGAATCTTCTCACCCCCACATCTCTAGCCTGTATCCTAGTTTTTGTATGCATAAATAAACAAATCTTTAAAAAAAAAATGAATGAAAGCTAATAGCTGCTCTCTTTGGTAATATTCCTACCCAGTATAATATTTGTATATGTTATTTTTATAAGTGTGATTACTTTTATAATATTATATTTTCTCATTATAAATAATTCAAGTAACACAGGAAAGTATAAAGAAAAAATTGTAATGTTAATCTAAGTCTACTTATCATTTAATTATATTTCTTCTTACTGTCTTTGTTTTTGTACTTTATTATTTTTATGTATGTCTTATATAGAATGCTTTTTAGTCATCAGTGATTTTTTATTATGATTTGTCTTTTTTTTTTTTTTTGCCATTATTTCTAACATACTCAGTATTTCTTGGTGAAATGTTGCCAATCACATCTTTTTAAGTAATTGGCTCTATCAACACATTTTTAGTCAATAACAAATTTTATCCTATGCATTTTGGCCAATGCGAGATTTATTAATTTTTGTCACTTATTTTTACTAACAGTTTTCACTGAGTCTTCAGTCTATTGAGAGTGAAATAGTTATGCCAGTATGCCCCATTTCTGTACACATTGTATGAACATTATAGGGAGGTGTCAGATCTGTAGTACCAGAGGAAGGCAATTTGGTATTTTAATTTTTTAAATTTACATTCCATTTGTCTATTTTTGAAAAGTGATATATACCTAGGGTATAAAATTTAAGAACAATGAAAGAAGGGTATAAAAGTATCTCCCAAACCTGCTATCTCAGTTATTTTGTTTCTTGTCCCAGTGGCAACTGTTATTACTGGTTTCTTATGAGTTCTGCAAAATTTTTTAAAAATTTTTGTGTAGAAGAACTGGGGTGTAGACCAGAGGTTGGGGGTGAGAAGAGGACTCACCAGAGACAGAGTAGGGAGCAGAACAGCCAAATCTACTGAAATACATGGCTGAGGGGAACAGTGGACGAGACAGAAGATGTCTGCAGCACCATGTGTGTGGGTCAGCTCCTTGGCTGGGGACCGAACTCAGGTTATCAAATGGTGGTTGTGCTGAAACTTAACCCTTACACCACCTGGGAGGTCCCTAATTCTACAAAATTTAAAAACAAATATAACATATATAGGCCAAATATCCATAATACGCATGTACACACAAATATAAGTACATATATATGTGTCCCACTCTCTTGCAAATAAGTGTTATCAATCTTTGATCTTTTCCTGCGTAAGGGGGAAAAAAATCTCATTTAATAAATTCTTCTCTGGTATAAAGTTGAGTATCTTTTCAAATATGTTGTTATCCCTTTGCCAATTAGGTTGTTGATTTTTGACTTTTTTCTTACTGTTTTACAGGGAATTAGTCCATTAATGTGATGAACTGAAAAAGTTTTTTTTTTACTTCTTACTGGTCTTTTAACTTTGTTTATAATGACTTTGACCATGCAAGAAATTTTGATTTTATGTAGTTGAATTTGTCAGTCTTTATGGTCTCTAGGTTTTTGTTACAATTAGACCCTTTCACTCAAAAACGATTTAAACATTCTTAATGCTTACTTTCTGACATTTAAACATGCATTTTATTCCAGTGAATTGTATGGGTTATGAACATAACTTTCTCCCCTCCAACCTTAATCATTTCAACATGATTTATTGATTAGTTCTTTTCACTACTGATTTGAGATACGCCCTTTATGCCTTTATGATGTTCTGAATTCCTTAATGTATCTGCCTCTATTTTTGTACTTTCTATTTTATTTTCCATTGATCTATCCTGTTTTGATTATTATAGCTCATTAATATTCTATGTGTCTAGTTCCTTCTTTAAAAAGTATTTTGTCTAATTTTGCTTGTTTTTTTTTAAATACAAGTACTTTATTTTTAAAAAAGATTATATATACATACAAGAATGAGGTACAGGCCAGAGGTGGGGGGGGTGTAAGAGGATTCATCAGAGACAGCGTGGGGAACAGAACAGGTAGATTGACTGAAGCACACAGCTGAAGGGAACAGCAGCCAAAACAGGAGAGGTCTGCTATGCCATGTGGGTCACCTCCCTGGCCAGGGATCAGACTCATGCTGTAGTGACTGCAGATGCTTCATAGTGTGGTGCTTAACTCCTTGTGCCACCAGGGAGACCCCAGAATAGAAGGACTTTAGAATGAGGTAGTGTAGTTAAAAAATATTCTAATTATTTTGTAGTTTATTTAAAAGAGAATTTACTTTATGATTTTACTTTATGATTATGCTCTACTTCCATTTGTTTTTCTTCTCTTATTTCCTTGAGTAGTATTTAAAGTTTCCTTACTGACCTTTTTTCAGTTTTATTGAGGTTATTAACTATGTAAGATACTTAAAATCCCTTGATGATGAATTTATTTCTATATATATAACATGTATGGAAAGGATTCTCCCACCTAGTTAATGAATACATCCTCTTACTAGCTTCTTAAATGATTTTTAAGTTGAATCCTAGGTAGTTTGTCTTTTGTTTCTATATAATGTGATTTTTTCTTCTGTTACCTTTTCTAATTTGTTGTTTTATACATGAAGAGTATTAATTTCTGTGTTTTTGTTTTTAAGTAAGTCACATTGATAAATTATTTCATTGTATGTAATAGTTCCAGCAAGTTTTCTGTTTTTTTAAGTGTACAATTATTATTTTCTATAGTGATTATTATCTTCATTGCAATTTTATATATTAAATCCAGAATAAAGTGTTGTTTTAATAGTAGTAGTAGTAGCGTATCACTTATTGCTTAAACCATGATACACTTCTGAGAATTAAGGTGATGGGGCATGTTATTATTAATTAAACTGAAGCAGCATATATAAGCTGGGATTGTCCCAGGAACACTGGGGAGTATGGTCATCTTTGTTTTTTTGAGACCCTGATAGAAATACTCTAGTGTTTCCCCATTTGAATGATACTGGTTTTTGAAGATTATATATGTTTACATTAATGAATATCTTTTAATTATATATTTATAAATTATATATTAGTTTATATAATTTTGTCATGATAAAGCATTAAAAGTACAAGCATAAATAATAGGAAGATTGCTAGTATAAAATACTTTTTTTTTGTTTTTTTTTAAAGATTTATTTATTTATGCACACAAGCACTGGGGTACAGGTCAGAGGTGTGGGGGGGTGAGAGGATTCACCACAGAGAG
>JAGFMF010011576.1:158166-207031 GCA_019455555.1 Galemys pyrenaicus
CCCTGCTCTCTGTGGTGAATCCTCTCACCACCCTCCCCCCACACCTCTGGCCTGTACCCCAGTGCTTGTATGCATAAATAAATAAATCTTAAAAAAAAATTATTGGAAAAGTATATATACACATACATGCATGTACATAAATTCTTCAGGTTATATTACTTGTGGTGGGGAATTGACTTATTTTATATGTTTATTTGAATTTGTTGGTTAGGAAAAAATGGATTTAAAATAAAAGAAACAGGTGATAATGCATAAGTGGATTTAATATTGAAAAATATTACATCAAAAAGTAGTTCTATTAGCTTTGAGAAAATACAATTTATTGAATTACTTTTATGCTTAGTGAAACATATCCATATAGTATGTAACAATGCATTTTCCCTAACATTCTGGTATTCAGAATGAATTTAATTGAGTCACAGAGAAGAAAATAGTATAATTAAGTAAAAAGATTGAGAAAGGTAAGAAAAAGTAAGATAGTTCTAAGACCTAGAATTACCTTAATTCTTCTATTATGTTTATTAATTAATGTGATCATTGCAAAGGCCAGAAAAAGAGTCAGTCCGAAATATCATCATATAATTTGCATTCCTTTCTGTGTGATCATAAATTGTTAGATGTTGCAACATATGTAACATAAACCACGTGTCAGCTGTTTCCTGCCTCTCTGTTGACAAGAGACCCATTCATAACTCTTCTTTTTATCCTTTCAGTGAATAAGTAATTATTCAATATAGAAGGCAGGATATTTGGAACTGGCTATTTAATGTGGCAGTACTCTGTAATGAAATCTGCTGTTACTGGCAACTTGAGAGGGGAATGTAACAATTCCAGCATGGCGGTAACTTTATCTGCTTTGACTGTTTATTTGGCACATCAGTGAACCTTTTATCCCAGTGAGTGACAGCTCCAGAAGGGTCACATTTACATCCATTCTATCATGTATTGTAATATTTAATGGTGGACAAGGTTGAGCGAGACTGGGAGTAATTTGAACTTGCTTTTCCACTGAGTTGAGGCTAAAAGACAGCTTGATCCTCAGTATTGTGGTGTAACATGCTATGACTTAGCATTTGTTTATGAAGGCTAATCTTACTGATTATAATTAAAAAAAAAAAACCTTCAGTTAAATGGTGTATTTGTTCAACCAAACTAAAACTTTCCAGTATAAATTCTCTTATTCTGTGCTACTTATCATTTATACCTATCAGTGACTACTTATATAAACTGAGCATTTCACAGAATTTCTAGAGGTTGCATTCTGTGTCATTTGGGCAGTAATTTAAGTTGAGAAAGGAGTAATTACTAAAAACCCATTGACTTTAATATATAGCACTAATTTTTTTTAATTTTGAGTTTAGAAGCAGAATTAGGTAAATAGTAAACTGTATTCCTGATGTTCCATATGGTATGTTTAAGAAGACATATATATATTTAACTACTTCAATTATGAAACAATTGCAAATAAAATTGTCCATTTTGAAAGCTGTCTTGAATGACAATTTCATTGATACATTTGCATTCCATGACAGGTAATTGAATTTCACATATACTTGTTCCACATTAGCAACCTGCCTTCATTATTAAATACTGATGATTGATTAAATCGTTTTCATTCATTTTCAGACTTTTGTTAGAGTTGGTTATTTCTTCTCTTTTTTTTTTTTTTTTGGTGATGCTTTATTTGGTAATTCTATACTCTTTTAGTCTATATTTTAAATAAATTTTAAAATATTGATATAAGATAAATGTGCTATTCTGTAAATAAAAATAACACTATCAGGGCCTCCATGGTGGTGCAAGAGGTTAAGCACAGCACTGGGAAGCATCTACAGCCACTGCAACACAAGTTTTATCCCTGTCCAGGGAGGTGATCCACATGGTGTGGCAGACCTCTGCTGTCTTGCCCACTGCTCCCCTCAGCAATGTACTTCGGTTGACCTGTCTGTTCTGTTCCCCACTCTGACATTGGTGAATCCTCTCATCCCCCACACCTCTGGCCTGTATTCCAGATCTTATATGCATAATAAATAAATCTTTAAAAAATAAAAAAAAACAAGAACAAAAAGCTATCAATTCTAAACTTAATACCACAAATTCACTTGAAATCTAGGCAAAAGTAAGAATAGTCCTCCATTTTAGCCTATCACTTTTATGATTATAAAAGAGGAGAGTTAAAATATACTTAGTTTGAGAGTTGGAGTGGTATGTTAGAAAGCAATTCAAACAGGGAACCATTTTTTGTAATTTTCAAAAGAGTGACAGTGCTAAATTGAAATTGCACCTTTTTTTCCATTAATGGTAAGTTTTAGACAGTGTAATATCTTGATTTTTTTTATTTGACACTGTGATTCATTATTTATAGGTTCTGATTTAATAACCTTTTTTAATGGTAATACAGATATTAATTTTCTTCCTTTCACTATCTTTTCTTTCACAGCCCCCTGGTCCTTGCTCCAGGTGCTGTTGCTCCACGAAACAAGGAAGCAGTCAAGAGTCTTCAAATACCTTGAAAAAAGAACACAGTGGGAAATCTAAGATACCCAAAATATATTTTGGGACACGCACACACAAGCAGATTGCTCAGATTACTAGAGAGCTCCGGAGGACTGCGTACTCAGGGGTCCCAATGACTATTCTTTCCAGCAGGGATCATACTTGTGTCCACCCTGAAGTAGTAGGTAACTTCAATAGAAATGAAAAATGCATGGAGTTGCGGGATGGAAAAAATGTGAGTAAAATTAATTTTGTTTTAGGCAAACAAAGATTCTCTTTTTCATGTGTTCACTTTATATTTTACAGGTAGATTTCTACTGCTATCAAATAACTTGAGGGAATAAAATTATTAGCTAGGAACGATGTAAAAAATTTTTTACTGTAAGAAAATCTTGATTCAAGTTTAAAACTAAGGGTTTTGGCTCTAAAGCTTATTTAATTAAATTCTTCAGATTCATTTCAATTTTAGTGAGGTGTCTTATTATTTTCTTCTTTTTAAATCCCTCTATCAAAAATGGTCAATCATGACTGATATATGAGGCGATAAAAAGTGTTTAAGTGATTTAGTGTTTATGTTTTTTTATAAAAAAAAAGTGTTTATGTGATTTAGTTTAATTAAGTCTAGTAATTTTGCATATTTAAAACTTCAAAAGAACATGGTTTATTTATTTATTTATGTTGTCTCTTTGAGCAATTTCTTAGTTGAATGAGAAATATAATCATTAATTACCCTGTCTCATAATTCTGACTAACACAAGTCTCTTTCAAAAATGTTATATTGTTATTAACTTTAAAGATATGACATTGGTGGTTTTTGAAACGTTACAGAGATCTAGGATAGTAAGAATTTGTACTGAGTAGAAATAAAGAAATCTTTCTTATTAATGACATAATTTTTAAAATGATTTTGGACAGTATTATCTTGGTAGTCCCTGTACTGGTTTGACAGGTTACTCTAAAATTTAAGTTATACAAAAATATCTGGTGACCCATAAATTGATAGTATATGAAATGGCCAATAATATTTTAATATATTTTGAAAGTTGTTCTTTCAGTAGTATTTTATTAAGCAGAGTTTATTCTATACAAAAGATTAAGAGCTATAGACCTGAAATTTCATTTAATTGATCTATCATTTTCTACATCCATGAGTAGATTATTTTATATTATGCTTTTCTTTCTCAATACTTTCTTTTATTAGATGGAAATTTATTCAAGCCTTATTTGGGAATATTCATAAGATACTTAAATAGATATTCAAACATGAAAATATGAAGTATAACTATTAAAAGACTTTAATAGAAAAACTTTAGTGATTTGTTCAGAAGAAAGAAAATACAGAATTACTAAACTAATGATATTGTTGAAATTTTGCCATCTTATGTATTTCTAAGTTCTTTTTAACTGAGGACCTGTGAGATACCTTCATTCTGTATATTTAAAAGGTTCTCTCCAAAAGAGATGAAAACATTAAAAAACACAAATGTTTATTGTATAATAAAATAGAGAAAATACCCTTCATGATAAAAACACCATAAATTTTATGCTTCAGTAAATTGCTTTCCATATATATCTATCTAATCTACTAAATTCCTCAAATGCTTGAAATTTGATTTTTAACTATATAGTTGATAAAACTCGCCAACATTGTCATAACCTTTTTACTACTGTTATTGGGAAAATTATTATGTAATTATCTATTTTTATAATCCCACTGGTGAAAGCAATTGTAGAGTTTACGATTGCATATTGAAATCAAATAATCTTTTATGTAATCTAGAATCCAGCTGTGCTGGTTATGTTTTTGATTGATCTTCAACTCTCAGAAGTTTGAATCCTATAAAAATAAAACTAATACAGTAGCCTTGTTGAACATTTAGAATTTCACATTGGCCTTTTGTTTTTGCTTTAAAGCAAACAAGTATTTTTAAACATTAGCAATATAAATAATTGAAAATATCTGCTGGTGGTTGTTGTCTTAACCTAATTCTGCCTCAGAATGCTTAGCTTACAGGCATTCATGAACATTCTTTTTCTTGTTCCCAGTCCCTCAGGGTAATTTGGTATTGTAATGAGGGCCAATTACAAAGTCACCATAGGTGTCTGTGTTTATTGTGGCTGAATTACCACAGAGAAATGATAAATAGATAACTGGCAGTTTAAGTGAAAAAGAGTTTAGAGTGTGATAACACTTAAATTGACAGACTCCCTGCAGGGTTGTATTACACTGCTAAAATGGATGCGCTTTTCTGGTTTTGCTATCAGCCTACACGGGTGTGTCATTTGAAGTGCCCTTAAAGTGTAAACTTTCTGATTTTTTGGCTTGATCCAAGGACACATGTGTTTTTGTTCACTGTTTCTTTTACTAAAGTGCTCCTATACTGGAAAAGGATTGGTTATTTCTTAGAAGTTAATTTTTGTTCCAGTTCAGAAAAAATAATCTTAAATAGTTCTAGAAATAATTCTAAAAATCAGGTATGGAAAAATATCTGTTTATGTTAAGATGAGATTTAACATTTCATCATCATAGACTCTTAAGGCACCTTAATGATCATTTTGTATAAATATAAGCTTTCAGAATGTATGGAAGATACTTGGAATGAAGAAATGGTGGGTGTCATATTATAAAATTCAGTCTGTATCAAAATCAACCGGAAAGGTACTTGTCACATTTCTGCCTGTTTTCTAGACCTCAGAATCATAGAATTGTAGACCTGGAGGGAACCTTAGTATGGTAGTCAGTGGGTTGGAGGATCTTAAAAGGTTTAATGCCTAGTCACATAAGAAATGGACCCTGAAATTTGCCCAGGGTCAGAAAACTAATTAGCAGGAAAAGTGGAACCAGAACCCAAGTTTTTTTTAATTCCTGGTCATTCTTTTAAATTAAATACATTCTTTTAAATGCTATTTTGATAATAGAAACAAAAACAAAAGATAGCATTATGATGTAGGGAAGTTGTAGGGAGGAGTAGTAGAAATTGGACAAAGGAAGCAAAAATGATGTAGAAAATCAACTAGATCAAGAACATTAGGTGTGACCTTCCCTCCCCATTTTTTTTTTCTTTTGATATCTTGTGGGACCAACAAGTGGTTTCTCTAGCACACCTGAATACAAAGCTTTAGGAGAAGTAGTCTCAGTTGATCATGCCTTGTCCTTGGATTTGCTGACATTCTTTTATAGGTTATGAACTTTTATATGCTTAACTCTGTTTCCAGTATTTTCTAGGTAATTTTTAATAGTAATTGATATGTTTGACAACAGGTTCTCCTTTGGATAATTCATAGAAAAGTATATTTATTAATATATAATAGTCTCACTTTTTAATGACAGCAAACTGAGAAAGATTTAGATTTCAAAACCAACTTAATTTTTTATTGATAATTAGAATTAATTAAGAGAAAACTGGCACATTATTCCATGACATAGTCCCAAATGACAGTTGAAAAAAGAACAGTAATAACATATATGTTATGGTTAGAAGATTCAAAGTTACAGAAAGACATAAAATGAAAAGCAAAGATCTCTTTCTAGCTATTTCCATCCTCTTAACCCTTCAAGAATACTACTGTAAAGCATTGGTTGTCTTCCAAAACATTTAAAATGTGTTTATTATATGTGTTTATATTCTTTTAAAACGTAAGCACATAGATAAACTCATTTTTAAGGGTTATGTCTTTTGTATGAATTTACCATAATTTATTTAACCTGTTCCTTGTTGGTAGATATTTGACTTTTCCCCAACTTTTTGGCTATTAAACATTGCACTTTATATGTATATATGTTGTATAATATGTAAATGACATATAGATATGTAGTTATATGTACAAAATTTTAAAGTTTGGTAGTTATTGACCAAATAGGCTATTTATTTTTACTAACAGAAGTAGAAAATTATACTTTTACTGATAATGTATAGTTACAATTCTACCAGTTTTATACATTTTTTAATAAGATGTAACACATTCTTGATAGGACTGGGTTTTATCAAACATCTTAATTTTTTAACTAATGTCTGTTAATTAAATTTTTTACTTTCATTAATAAAATACATAGATATTAGTGTATGGAAAAAAAAATCTAAATTGCCCTTGAAATTTGTTAAAAGATTTGTACAATATAGTGCTAATCTTTCCTTTAAGATCAGAATAAGATTTTATTTCTTGCCCTAAGAATAGGAAAAGAAGAAAAGATGATACTGTTGACAGTGGTTCTTAAAAAGGGTAATAATGTGAGATGATATATACTTTATGGAGGATAATTTGGTAGTATGGTTTTCAAGAAACTGAAAAATAGTTAATACTTTTATCCCATAGTATCATTCCTGAAAATGAATATAAAGTATGATATATACGTGTTGATTTATAATGATACATAACTGAAGCTTATCTCATGTTATGATGCAATGGTACTTCAATAAAAAAACTTTTTAGAGATTTTTAAAAAGTAAAGTATTTAGAAGTAGGTAAAAAAGATGATAAACATTTTTTTTTTTTGGTCTTGAAAAGAAAGGTTTATTTAGGAAAAAGGGAAGAATAAAGACTTCCAGGTATAGGGTACCTGGGAGGGACAAGAGGGACATTTTACTTTATTTATAAAGTAAAAAGTAGTTTATAAATGCCTAATTTTAATCATGAAACTGGTTCACTCATTATGGTGTGTTAATGTACACATATGGACCACATTGGAAACATTAGTGATGAGAGAAAATATTTCCGATAAGCTGAGAAGAAAAACAGTGAACCCAGTATTATAAAGTGTTTTTTTGTGACTAAATTGTTAATAATACTCAATGCCTGGGGAAAATTTGCTTTGTCCTCACTTTTAGTATTTGGTCACATTAAAGAGATATGTTCATATACAGACATATAGAAGAAATATGAAATGAAATATATCAAAATGCTAATAGTACATTCTTTGATGAAATTAAAGATAATGTCAGGCTTTTGGGGGATATTTTCCAAATATTTTCTGGTGACTATTCTTATTTTTTGCCCTAGGACATCCCTTTCTTCCCTCCCTTCCCTGCTTTTCTCCCTCCATTCTCCTTCCCTTCCTTTCTTTATACTTATTTATATTTGAATAAGTAATACAATGTTCCATGGCTCAAGTTAAAAGTGTCTAGAGAAAAATATATCCCATTCCACTTATTTGCCATCTTTAAAGCCAAGATACTATTGCTCCTATGTATCTTCTGGAAATATTTTTACATTTTATCATTTTTATGAGAACAAAGCCACAAAAACATAATTGAAAAATATTTTTTCTCAAGTTAATTTGACATGTTTGGAGCTCTGCTAATGTGAGTCAGCTAATAAAATTTCTTTTTAAAAGGATTGTGATTGTAGATGTGGTATGATCTGTCTCCTCTGTAAAATCTTTGCCTTTTGGCAAAATTGAAATGTTCCTAACATTCTGAGATAACTTGTTTTTATTCCTTCTGTTCTAGTATTGACTCACATTGCAATTATGTCTATTTGTTTTTAGGGAAAATTCTGCTATTTTTATCATGGTGTTCATAAAATAAGTGACCAACGCACATTACAGATTCTCCAAGGGATGTCCAAGGCTTGGGATATAGAAGAACTCATCAGCTTGGGGAAAAAAATAAAAGCGTGTCCATATTACACAGCACGGGAACTAATAAAAGATTCTGACATAATATTTTGCCCCTACAACTATCTTCTAGATGCACAAATAAGGGAAAGTGTGAGTAGATATGTAATAATTAGAACATTTTTCTACAAATTGGGATATGAATGATGACTGTAAAACTTTAGATGACTCAGTGCCTTTTGCTTTATTATTTGCTTTGTGTTCAATGTATGTAAATGTATAAAAAGATTAGATTATAAAAAATACATTCTAAGGTATATTAAAAACTGAATTTCAGACCTTGTCATTTAAATTTCTAAAGTAAGAAGTACTTTTAAGGACCTAGTGTTGCAATGGGCTTATAGTGGGTATTTTTTTTAAAGATTTATTTTTATTTATGCATGTAAGAACTGGGGTATAGGCTAGAGGTGTGTGTTGGGGGCTGGGGGGCAGTGACAGGATTCACCAGAGACAGAGTGGGAAGCAGAACAGGCAGATCTACTAAAATACACTGCTGAGGTGGGGAGCAGTGGGAGAGGCAAGATAGGTCTCCTGAGTCATTTGGTTTAGCTCCTTGGTGGGGAATGAAACTTATGTTGCAGTTGCTGGTGATGGCTTGATAGTGCTGAGACTTAACCCCATTTGCCACCAGAGAGGCCCATATAGTGGGGTTTTTCAGCCTTGAGGGTAATGGCATTTAGAACAAGGTGATCTTGGTTGTGGTGGGTTGTCTTGTGCACTGTAGAGTATGTAGCAGTTTGGTTTTGTCCACTAGATGCCACTAGTATCCTTACAGTTGTTATAATCAAAAATGTATGTAGACATTGTCAGATGTCCCTTGGGGGACAAAATTACCCCCAGTAGAGATCCATTTATAGCTCTAACCATTTCCATGTATGAATAGTCAGAAATAATTATTTAAAAACATTTATCTGAAGAATCTGTTTTGGAGAACTTATGTTGGGGGAATATACAGTCTATTCAAATTATGCTTTGTGAGCATTTGAGAAGTGAACAGCATTTGTGTTTATTTCCTGGTTCTTAGAGACTTGAAGTTGTTACAGCATAGGACAAAAAGTGAGTAACCTGGTATATTCAATTGCACTGACTGCACAATTCTAATTAACTGTCTTTTTTTTTTAAGTTCAAACTTAATAAGCATTTTATGTTTACTACCTTATTTGGTTTCCTACTTATTTAGTTTTCTCTTAGGGAGGGTTCTTCCCTATGAACGATTTTATATATCAATGCTGTGTCTTTATTTTGAATATTACTTTTATTACATCTCTTCTTTGCTTAAAAGTCTCTCATGCTTTCTTTGTTCAGGTTTACTCTTGCTTTTGGGACACTCACTAATCTCTCTGAATTAGCCTTTTCAGTCTTCCCTGTTACATACTCCCAAATGTGAACCCTTAAAAAAATACGTCATTGTCCCATAAAGATACCTTGTTCTTCTATCTTTGCTTTTGATGTACTTCTCTTGAAAGTACCCTATTTTCTCTGTCCAAATCTTACTGCTTTTAAATTCCAGTGAATTTCCTATTCTTCTATGATTTTTTATCAGTCATTGTCAACCCTCAGAATAATTCATTGGCAATTTCTTGGTGACAGCTTTATTAAAACTCTCAATTGAATTTGATACAAACCACTAGTTTCTTAAGCTCCACCTCAAAGGAGCTTAAGAAAAAAACCTGACTCTTCATTGTGATAGGTAAGGTTTTTCCTGTGGGAATAAAGATAACCATAACCAACTAGCTAGCCTGGAAAAAAATAACATGATCTCATACTAGTTCTCCAAAATTACTCTGGTTGGGCTAGCTGGGATCACATATCCATTCTTGAACCAGTCACAGTGACCACAGAGAGATAGAATAGTTTAACATGACAAGCCTTGCTTCGAGCCTAGCAATGTGAGAGGGGTGATAGCCCTTGATAACAAAGTTGTACAAACATGGCATGGGAGTTGGCGAAGAGCAATTCTCAAAATGAAGGATTGAGAATTGAAACAGATACACACTATATATTGTTAATATTTTGAGGGTCTCTTGACTCTTTTATATTATTTTAACTTTAAAGGCTTTTTTTTTTTACTCTGCTTTCTTAAACTATTTTGGAGATTCCTTCATGCTGGTATTTTAATACCCCTTTGTATGCCTTTGCTATACTTTGATCCAGGCTTACTTAACAAGAATTACTTTAGTTAATAACTATGCAAAGTATTTTGAGAGTAAAAATGTCACTCTGTAATGTTGAGCTGATACTTGGTTGGACTTAGTGCTTCAGAATTTTATTTAACATTTATAATTAGTTGTTTATTTAATTGCACTATAATATGGGCCTACACTGTGAATTTATTTTTTTTTAAGTTTTTTTTTTTTTTTTAAGATTTATTTATTTATGCATACAAGTACGGGGGTACAGGCCAGAGGTGCCGGGGGGTGAGACAATCCACCAGACAGAGTGGGGAACAGTACAGGCAGATCAACCGAAATACACTGCTGAGGGGAGCAGCAGGCGAGGCAGGAGAGGTCTGCTGCGCCATGTGGGTCACCTCCCCAGCCGGAGGCAGGGATTGAACTCATGCTGCAATGGCTGCGGTTTGTTTCATAGTGCGTTGCTTAACCCACTGCGCCACCAGGGAGGGCCCCACTGTGAATTTTAAAATGAAGTTGTTTGTCTATGGCTGTTGAATTCATTTTGCTGATCATTTTACAGGAAAATTCTTTTATCTCATAGATGGATATCAATCTGAAAGAAGAGGTGGTCATTTTAGATGAAGCTCATAACATTGAAGATAGTGCTCGGGAATCAGCAAGTTATAGTATAACAGAAGTTCAGCTTTGGTTTGCTCGAGATGAACTAGATATTATGGTCAAAAATAATATAAGGAAGAAAGACCATGAACCCCTACGGGCTGTGTGCTATAGCCTCATTAAGTAAGAACATTTGTCTGTCAGTGTCATTTGTGTTGCCTTTGTATTAAAAACAAGTTTTATTATGTTAGCATTTTATATTATTTCAGTTAAATTATTTTTATTGAGGTAACTTTGGTTTACAACAGTGTACATGTTCTGGTTTATAGGTTTACACCTCATGAAGTGTATGTTATCACACCACACCCACCAGCATAACACTAGTAATACTCTACCTTAGTTCACTGGGCTCCCTCCCCTCTCTGTTCTTCATCCTCCACTCTCCTACCCTGAGTAACTTCAGTTTTGCAGTCAGATTTCAAGGGTTTTGTTTTGTGTATTCCTTTGTTTTGTTTCTTTGTATTCCATAGATGAATAAAACTACCCAGTGTTTGTCTCCCCTTCTGACTTATTTTGCTTGGCATAATCCCCTCCTACTCCATCCATGTTTTTGTAAATGACACGATTTCATCTTTATTATAGCTGAGTAGTATTCCATTGTGTAGGTATACCACATCCTTATTCACTTATCTGTGTTTGGTCCATTAGATTGTTTCCATAATTTAGTTACTATAAATGGTGTTGCAGTGAACATAGGAGTGCATGTATCCCTTCAAATTAATGTTTTTGCATTCTCTGGATACATATCTAGAAGTAAAATTGCTGGATAATATGGTACATCTATTTTTAACGTTTTGAGAAACCTCCATACTGCTTTTCACAGAGGCTGAATTAGGCTATATTTCCATCAACAGCATAGGAGGTTTCTTTTTCTTCATATCTTCACCAAAAGTTATTTCTGATGTCTTTGATATGGGCCATTCTCAGAGACGTGAGTTGGTATATCCTGGTTTTGATTTGCATTTCCCTGATTTTGATTTGATAATAAGTGACAATGAACTTTTTTGTTTGTGCCTCTTGGCCATCTGTAAGTCTTTGGAGAAGTGTTTATTTAGTTTTTTTTTTTTTATCAGAATATTTTTTAAAAGTTGGTAAACTTTGACCAGGCTACTTAGGAAATAGGTTGTTCTTTGCCAGTTAAACTTTTTTTTTTTTTTTTTTGCTAGTTAAACTTTTAAATATAAACTAGCCAGCCTTTTGTCTTGTTCAAAATAATGTAATGAACATAATTGCTTTTTAAAATTGATACTTATAAATCTTATTCCTAATTTATCAGGTTAACTTTAATAGCCCTGTAGAATGCGTATAGAACATTGACCTGTGAGCACATAAACATAAACTAAAAATTCTGTATTTACCTGATTGCCTACCCACCAGTTTGAATAAGATTCTGATACAAGTTTTAATTAACTAAGATTTTAGTACCCTGATATTAGAGTTAGGAATTATATTAAAGTCTACTTTAGATAATTTTTTTTTCCCATGAGATGAGTCTCTTTACCATAGGGGAAAAAAAGAAACCTCTCCTGACTTGACAGTGTATTCTATTTACATACTTTCCTGTTCTCTTCATGCTATACTTTCAGTCACGTGGTTTGAGCTTTTATAAAAATTATACAAATTTATATTTTAAAAACTGCATTCCTATTCCATTGCCCATCAACTTAGTTCTTTTCCTCCTGAATAAGTCTGTCATCCAGTGAATATTTGTGTATGTGAAGTCACTAACATATATATAAGTAAAACCATCACTGTAATCTATACCATAAACACATCTGTCACCTCTGGAAGTTGTCTTCTGCTGTTTATAATTTTTTTGTGTGTGATAAGAATACTTACAAGATCTACCCTCTTATTATAAGATCTCACCCTCTTAGCAATTTTTTAAGCATGCAATGCAGTATTGCTAGCTGCAGACAGTCTACCTTATACACCTGTTTCCTGTAACTTGCTTTTGACACAAAGGAGATATAGCAAAGGTATAGGAGATCTTCCTATATCAATACCTAGAAAGCTTTTTAAATTTTAAAATATTTTTGCTTAGAATTCCATTGGGTGGGTGTACAATAATTTATTTAACCAGTCTCTGATAAATAGATATTGAGGTTGTTGTAAACTTTTGTTACATCAACTATACTTTAATCTTTGGATATTGTTCAACTTCCCAAAAGAAAACTTCCTTCCCTAACCTATTCATAGCCCCCATCCCTGTCTTCCCTATTAAGTTAATAGTACCAGCCAGTCCCTAAATCAAAAATCAGAGTATTTCCTTTGACCACTGCTTTTACTTCATACAGTTCATAAATTCCATCTGCACAACATATTCCAAATCTGTCATTCTCTTCTATCATCCAAGAGTCATTTCTCAACTAGAATACTGTAACAACTCCCAAACAGGTGACTGCTTTCATATTTACCATTTTCATATAATCTGTTTTACCTTAGAACCTAGAATCATCTTTTAAACACTTAAAAAGTTTGTCTTATTATTTAAAATCCTCCAGTTAAAAAACTTCCCATTATACTTTGAATAGAATCTGAGTTTCTCAGCATGGCTCAATACACTCTGATTCCTCTTTGTTACTCTAATGTTCATACAGTTATTCTTTTTGCTTAATGTTTGTAGTCATATTGAGTTATGTTAAGTTTCTTAAGCAAGCAAAGTTTGTTAATCACCTCAGGATTTTTGCACTAATTCTTCTTTCTACTTAGCATACTTATTTCCTGATCCTCTCAAAACTGGGCACTTTTTGCATTCAAATGTTAGAATATATGTCACTTAGGGAGAGTTTCCTTGATATTCAAATTAAAGTCACTATTATATAGCAGTAATCTTATTTATTTTCTTTATCTCAGTTATCATTATCTGGTATTTTCTTGTTCCTGTATTTGATTCTAAGTTTATTTCTGTCTTTAGTGGAATGTAATTTCATGAAAATAAGAACCTTGTCTATTTTATTACTGCTGTATTTTCACTACCGGTGTAATGTCTGGTATACTATAAGCATTTAAGCACTTACTTATTATATAGTTGTGTGTATTATTATATACTTATATATTTTTAGTAATTCTCTTTGTATTCTTTTATAACACTTTAATTTCTTTTTAGGTTCTTTTGTATTGCCTTTTTTGTGCATTTGGGACAAGCCTCTAGGCCTGGCTTTTAGCTGAAATGACACTAATCAAGTAAAATAGTGTGAATCCATAAAACACAATTATAATATCACATATATAGGTCTCATTTCTGAATAAAGCCTTACTTTTGGCTATAAGATGTTTATTTTGCAATCTGACACATGATCGCCTTATAAAAGAGAACCTAATCCATATTCATGTTTTCAGAGCTTTTTTTTTTTTTTTAAAGATTTATTTATTTATGCATACAGGCACTGGGGTACAGGCCAGAGGTGTGGGTGGGGGGTGAGAGGATTCACCACAGACAGAGCGGAGAACAGAACAGGCAGATCAACAGAAGTACACTGCTGAGGGGAGCAGCAGGCACAGCAGGAGAGGTCTGCTGCGCCATGTGGGTCCCCTCCCTGGCTGCAGCAGGGATCGAACGCGTGCTGCAGTGGCTGCTGTTTGCTTCATAGTGCGTTGCTCAACCCACTGCGCCACCAGGGAGGGCCCGTTTTCAGAGCTTTAAGGAATACAGATCAGTGTGTCTCAGTCATCTTTGTTTTGTGAAATAGTGTTCAGAAGTATGGTACTGATTGGTTGAATTGTTTTAATTTGTTCCAGTTGGTTGGAAGCAAATTCTAAACATCTTGTAGAAAGAGATTATGAATCATCCTGTAGAACATGGAGTGGAAGTGAAATGCTCATAAATTTACATGAAATGGGCATCACCACTGCTAATTTTTCCATTTTGCAGGTAAGATTCTTTTCACCTGTGAAATTCATATAGTGAATCAGAAAGCATATAATTCTGAATAAATTAATTCAAAGTAAAACAATTTAGTAATTTCATTGTTCTAAAGTTTTATTATATAAGTGATAGTATAAATTTCATGTAAAAATTAGCAGTTTTAGTTCGAAGGACATGAGACTTAAAGGAATTTACTGCTTTGTTCAAAGATTAAGTCAATATTTTTAGGCTATAAACTATATATAGCATTTGCATATATAAATTTATTAAAATAATATAAATTATATAATTAATTATATAATTATTTTATAATTAATTATATAATTTATATAAATTTTCAATTATAGAAGATAAAATTTTGGAAAATAGAAGGATGAGAAATTTTATTTTTTCTTAACTTACAGTTATAAACCTGGATGTTTAAAAATGATGAGTGGATTACGAGGAACTACTAGACTTAGGAAATTCTATGTAAAATTTTATGAGTATTATGTACTTTTGTGTGTTTTTCTAGAGGTTTCACAACCTTCATATTTTCTAAAAGTTGGTAATTTTTTACAGATGGGAAAACTTTTCTTTTGTCTTAATTACTTTTATTTAAATAACTAAATTTATTTTTTACAGTGCTTCTTTCAGGTTTATAGAAAAATTGAGTAGGAAAGACAGAATTCTAATATATCCCTAGTAATGCACAGAAGCATATATATATATACGTACAGACTCTACAGTTACTCTGATTATTAGCATCTTGCAGTAGTGTAGTACACTGTTATCATTGAGAAACCAACATTGTTAAATTATTGTTAACTAAAATGCATAGTTTACACTAGGGTGCTCTCTGTGTTGCACAGTTCAATCAGTATTGATGAAAGCATAAAATCATGTCTACTATTGTAGTAGCCTAGAGAATACTTCACTGCCTTAAAATTTTTATGCATGGACTTGTTCATCTCTTCACCACAGCTAGTTCTCCTGCCAAACACCAGGTAACCACTGATTTTTCATTGATATTTATATTAAAATGTCTTATAGGGACATTTATCTGCTGTTCTCCAAAAAGAAGAAAAACCCTTACCAATTCATGGTGGAAATGAGTCAAGAGAAGTACCTATTATTAGTGCTTCCACTCAAATAATGCTTAAAGGACTTTTTATGGTGCTTGATTACCTTTTTAGGCAAAATAGCAGGTAAGTAAAGGTCTGATCTAATGTATTTTTCCTCTTTAGAATATTAACCAGTTTGGGTGTTAGCATATTGTTTGAGTGGACAGAATTATAAACAACTGGTGTAAATATTGTCTTATTTGTAGCAGCTATGCTTTACCACCTCTGTGGTTGACTAAGTTCATAAATCTGTTACAACCTGTAGCTTCTATGTCACTTCTCTGACTCTCTCCTGCTAACCTTTTTTTTCTGTTAATTAAAACCTTCTACCACTGCCATAGCTACTGATGCTGTTGGAACCATCAAAGTAACCTTGGCTTTGTGGTTTGATGAAGTATTGGCTTCTACCATTGTAGGGGCCAAAGCTGCCTCTAAAGTTTACTCCTTTCATGAGTACAAAATTGGAATTTGGTTATACAGTTGCCAGAATCATTGTAGCTTCTACTAAATGCAAAATTGTTTCCATCATTACCAAATCTATGATAACAATCCTCACTACCACCAAAGCTACCTTTACCACTGAAGTTTCCTCCATGACCAAAGTTGTCATTCCCACCAAAACTACATCTACAGCTATCACCTAAATTTCCAGAACCACTTTGACCTCTTTGCCTGCATGAACCACTAGTTATCTCTTGGCTTAGAGAGGGCCTTCCTTACTTCACAGTTAGGCCATTCACAATATGGTTATGTCTGAGTGACAATCTTTTCTACAGAATCATAGTCATCAAAGGATCTCTTAGATGACTTTCTTCTATATCTTCTTTAATGTCATCAACAAAAATACTTTTCACAGTGAAGTGGGCGCCATATCTTGGAGAATTTTCCTACTTTTTCATTTAATGAAAACATATAATCCAGTTTTTAGTTTCTTTAGCAATGGTATTATTATCTATTTTATAACTAATGGTGCAACAGAGTACAAAGAATTCTGAACTAGAAATTAGGAGACCTGGATTTTAATTTTAGCTCTCCCTTGATTTATGTATTGTTTGAACGTAGGGATGGGAAGTGGGTAGTAAGGTATGGATAATAATATGATATCTAATATTCTCTTAAGAGTGGGTTGATTATATAATTAAATAATGTTTTTTAATCAAAATGTTTGAATTTAATTGGTAGTGAGGTTTTTGGTAGGGAGAATGTTATCTTTTCATGGAAAGCTACCAGTACTCTCAATTTAATTTTAATATAATTAGTTTTATATTTTATGGGCATGTTTTACAAAGTTTGGCTATTTAATTGGCATTTTGTTTTCAACTAGATTTGCAGATGATTATAAAATTGCTATTCAACAGACTTATTCTTGGATAAATCAGACTGATATCCCTGATAAAAGTGGATTGTTGGTTCTACCAAAATCTAAGAAACGTTTACGACAGAAAGTTGCGGTTCATGTGCTCAACTTTTGGTGCCTAAATCCAGCTGTGGTAAGCTTATTATGCTGTCAGTGAAAACTGTCTTTTTGCTTAACACCAACAACTAAATAAATGTGTCTGACTCTTTTAAAGATGAATATACACATCTAGTGTTCCTTTTTAGGCTTTTTCAGATATTAATGGCAAAGTTCGGACAATTGTTTTAACATCTGGCACATTATCACCAATGAAATCCTTTTCCTCAGAACTTGGAGTTACATTTACTATACAACTGGAGGCTAATCATGTTATTGATAACTCACAGGTTAGTGTCTTTTATTTATTTATTTTTGATGGCTTTCAGTCAGTCTTTCTGCCTCAGTATAATTCTGTATGAACAAATTAGAAGTTACCCGAGGTACCAATAAACAGATTATGATAAGAAATAGAACATTTTAGTCTTAGAGTAGAAGAAAATCTCAACAACTTAAGAGTATCAATAAAAGGGAATACAAATATATAATAGTATATATATCTTTCAATCCAGTGAGTAAAAATGTAATTTGTATACAAAGACTGTATGCAATTTCCACGTTTTAAATGGACTTTAATTTTTTAATGAATATCAGAACAAAAATTTGATGGATTTGCCATAATCTTGACTGTATAATTACTTTTTGTTGTGTCTTTTTCAGTAGATTGTTGTATATCCTTATTCTTTTTAGGTTCCCATTCAACCACTACATCTGAATTAATACCTGGCATTAAAGTGTTCAATACATATTTAAATATCAGAAATGAAATAAAAGTAAATTTATGAGTCCTATGACTTAAGATTTTTTTTTAAGGATTTATTTATTTATGCATACAAGCACTGGGGTACAGGCCAGAGGTGTGGGGGTGGTGTGAGAATCCACCAGACAGAGCAAGATGCAGAACAGGCAGATCGACAGAAACACATTGCTGAGGGGAACAGCGGGCAAGGCAGGAGAGGTCTGCCACGCCATGTGGGTCTCCTCCCCGGCTGGCAGCAGGTCTCAAACTCGTGCTGAAGTGGCTGCAGTTTGCTTCATAGTGCGTTGCTTAACCCACTGCGCCACCAGGGTGGGCCCCTATGACTTAAGATTTTAATTTTTTCTAGCAATACCATATAAAAATTGTTTTAATTCTCTTTGGAGCATTTGACTTGGCTTTTGTCAATCTACTTTCTTTCTTTTTTTTTTTTTTGAAGTAATTTAAAGTGGTTGCCTACATGCCTGAAACCAACTGTTTGTCTAATATAGTTCTCATTCTTTATAAAGCTGTCATTTCAACCAAGATGTATATGTGGAGATATATTTATTTTTAACTTTTTATATGTTTTACAGCTTTCTTCATTTCTGTACAATATATGCTTTCTCCTCTCAGGTGTAGTCCCCGTGAAATTGCTATCACCAGTTCACATGTGCACTGTCACCATAGTCCCTTGTGGTCTTCCTACCCACTTTGAGCCTTCTCTCGTCTCATCCTTTGGGGGATATTTAAAAAATATATTTTTATTGCATTAATCCTGGTTTACATTGTTGTTTCCATAACAGAAGTGTAGGATCTTCCCTTGCTTTATTGCACCCACCACCAAGGAACCCATAGGCTGTCACCATAGACCTTTGTATTTGTGCTCCCTCCTTTCTTTGTTCTTGTTCCTAGGTGAAGATATTTCTGGTTGTCACAATTAATTTGGAGGAACAACTGTCATTAGTAAGTGAGGCTTAGAATGCTGAACTATATAACAAAGAATTGTGCTTTTCAAAATGCCAGGGTGTTCCTACTAAGAAACAATGTTATAAACAGTAGTGAAGGAAAAAATATTAACACAGATGTAAAACAATGATACTTCATTAATTTAAAAAAACAAAGGAAAAATAGTGAAGGAAAAATATGTTCAGCATTTTTCAAGTTGCTTTCTTTAGCAACTCAAGTAAATCTTAGAAGTTATTAGTAAGTTTAGCATTTATTTCTTGCAAGGATGTTAATATAGACTGTTCTCAGTCTAGTATACAGAAACTCATTGAACATGTAACTGATTTATAATAATAATGCTCGTTGTTCAGCTGAATTCCATTATATCCCCTCAACTTAAAAAAAAGTTTTATTACATGTAATGTAAAAGTTATTTTAAGTGTATCACTCCATCTTATTAAACATTCACATTCTCTTTTTTTTAAGATTTACTTATTTTTTAAATTTATACATACAAGAACTGGGGTCTAGCCCAGAGATGTGGGTGGTAAGAGGATTCACCAGAGACAGAGTGGGAAGCAAAACAGGTGGATCTGCTGAAATACATTGCTGAGAGGAGTAGCAAGTGAGATAAGAGAAGTCTGCTATACCATATGTGAGTCAGCTCGCTGGCTGGGAATTGAATACTCAGGGTGCAGGGGTAAGAGAGTGATAGTGCTGAGATTTAATCCTTAGACCCCCAGGGAGGCCATATATTCACGTTCTTGTTCAGCCAATCTCTAGAACATTTTTGTCTCAAAACTGAAATTCTTTCTTGTTAGACAACAGTTCTCTGTTCATCCTCCTTCCAACCCTACTAACCATCATTCTATGTTCTATTTTTATGAATTTGATTACTTTAGATACCTCAGATAAGTGTAATCATAAAGTATTTTTCTTTATGTGATTAATTTATTTGGCATGATGTCTTTTTTTTTTTTTAAAGATTTATTTATTTATGCATACAAGCACTGGGGTACAGGCCAGAGGTGTGGGGGGTGAGAGGATTCACCACAGACAGAACGGGGAGCAGAATAGGCAGATCAACGGAAGTACACTGCTGAGGGGAGCAGCAGGCACAGCAGGAGAGGTCTGCTGCACCATGTGGTTCCCCTCCCTGGCCGGCCGCAGGGATCGAACTCGTGCTGCAGTGGCTGCGGTCTGCTTCACAGTGCGTTGCTTAACCCACTGCGCCACCAGGGAGGCCCGATTTGGCATGATGTCTTAATGGTTCATCCATGATGTAACATGAGTCAGAATTTCTTTCCTTTTTATAACTTTTAACAGATGAATATTTCTTTGTATATATGTTTTTTTTTTTCTTTTTAAAGATTTACTTATTTATACATACAAGAGCTGGGGTACAGGCCAGAGTTGCAGGAGGTGAGAGGATTCACCAGACAGAGTGGGGAGCAGAACAGGCAGACTGACCGAAACATACTGCTGAGGACAGCAGCCAGTGAGGTAGGAGAGATCTGCTACAGCATGTAGGTCCCCTCCCTGACCGGAGGCAGGGCTCAAACTCATGCTGCAGTGGCTGTGGTTTGCTTCATAGTGCATTGCTTAACTCACTGCACCACCAGGGAGGACCCTGTAGATATGTTTTTATCCATTCATTTGTTGATTTTTCCCAGATTATTTTTAGAAAATCATAAATTTCAGAAAAATTAAAAAAAATATGAATACAGTCAACATCTTTAAGCCGTTCATCCTCATTCATCAGTTAACATTTTGCATATATATGGAGATATATACTATAGCAGAAAAAGTGAAAGAAGAAAAAGTTTACAAAATATTAATTATGTTGCATATGTATATATGTGATCTGGGGATAAATTATTAGAAAGTAATTTATAGACATCATGGCACTTTATTAGTTTAGTATGTCTCTCCTAAGAACATAATCCTGTATATGTTCCTCCTAAGTATATGATCCTGTATAATCACAATACTATGATCATACCCAAGAAATCTAGTAGTAATACAATGACTTCAATATTAATATGTGCTAAATTATTCCTCAGATATCTTTTATACCTGTTTATCTTATTCTTGACTTGATTCCAATCAAAAGGCATATGATATATTTGTGTTTTTTTTATGTCCTTTGGCCTTCAAAACAGTTCTCTTGCCTTTTTTCCCCTATCTTAACATTTTCTTGAGGAATATCTTATGACTTGGATTTGTCTGACTTCTTCCTCGTGATGAGATTCAAGCTAAACCCCTCTTTGGTGGCATAGTAGTTAAAGTCTCAGCGCTATCAAGCTTTTGCCAGGCACTGCAGCATGAGTTTGCGATCCCCAGCCAGGGAGCCTACCCACATGGCTCAGCAGACCTCTACTGTCTTGCCCGCTGCTCCCCTCAGCAGTGTGTTTCAGTGTATCTGCCTGTTTTGCTCCTCACACTGTCTCTGGTGAATCCCCTTACCCCTTGTACCTTGGCCTACATCCCAGTTCTTGTATGCATAAATAAAAATCTCTTTTTTAAAAAAAGACTCAAATTAAACAATTTGATAAAAATACTATATAGGTGGTACTATTTCACACTGCATCTTATCAAGAACCATAGTATCAGTTTGCTTACTGGTCATCATTTATTTAAAAGTTTGTTAAAATGGTATCGGTCAGAAGTCATCTTGTAAAATATATCTCAATCTCATTTTTCAACATGAATTTTGCCACTAAACTACTGATAAATTTACTTCTTTTTTGAGTCAAATGTACAACTCTATGCTAAAAGAATGTAGCAGAATTGCAAATAACTGAAGTTTTGTAGGTCTAATTTTCCATGACTCTCCATCTTTGAGTACTCACAAATTTGTAAAAGATTAGTTTCTATTATAATTGAGTCTTAGAGACTTTCCTGTTTGCAGCAGATCATAGCAGCTCTCGCTTCTAATATTTTAGAATCATTTCTGATTTACTCTTCATTTCATTTGTTCACGTTCATCCAGCACAATTTTATTACATGCTTAGTTTTGCAAAGCTGTTGAGGAAATATAGGTGTAAAATTCTATTTGCTTCCAAAAAACTTTCAAACTAATAGAATTCAGTGCTCTGCCTGAAGTAAGACTTTTAGAAGTCATATCTATCTGTATTTAAAGGTAATAGAAAGAAACCCCAATAACTTAAAAATAAATTTTCTCTAAACTTGTTGCTTGTTATTCTGTTGACATATAAGTAATTAAGGTTCCTGACTAAATTCTGATTTGTCTCTGGTTTAGGCATAACTCTCACATTGACATATTTATATTCTAGGTTTGGGTTGGCACCATTGGGTCAGGCCCCAAGGGTCGAAATCTCTGTGCTACCTTTCAACACACAGAAACATTTGAGTTTCAGGATGAAGTGGGAGCACTTTTATTATCTGTGTGCCAGACTATGAGCCAAGGAATTTTGTGTTTCTTGCCATCTTACAAGGTAAGGAAATATTTATTATTTTTTTTGGCTTTTAAAGAAGCATGTGGGATTATCATGATAAACTTCCTAGGGTCAGAAGCAACAGGAGAATTACAGTTTTTTAAATACCATGTATTGCTTTACTTATTAAGATATTGTATGATTGTTTTATCACTGTTTTACTTGGAAGTCTGAAAGACTAAAAGTCATCAAGCAGTGTTAGTTCTCTAAAAGGACAATTTATATATCCATAATTTTTATTCTTAGGGCAGCTTGATATTTTCATAGTTCGGGAAAAAGGAGGATTTTTTTCACTCTCATGTATTACACTTTTGGATGTTTCAATAGTCTGACTCTAAAGTCACATCTATTTAACACTGTGGGGAATATGTCCCCTAAAAATACTTGATTCATCTCTTAAAATAAGGCAAATGTATAACCTGTAGATGTCTCAAATGTATAAATAAGAAAAAAGGTAAAAATTTAATTGGAACAATATGGTTTCTCCTCAGATTCATTATAGTTTAAAAGTGAGAAACATCAAACTAGTAGCATTGCACACAAAATTCTCAGCATACAAACTTCATATTAAATAATACATATGAAAATTATAATTAGAGGTTATAGTTAAATTACAACTAGAGATTGAACATTTACATTTTTTCCTTCTCTGACATTCAGTGGTCAATGGAAAATGTTCCCTCAGGGAAAATGGCTTATGCATTTTACTCATAAAGATGTAAAAGAAAATCAGAGTCTGCAGTATATGAATAAAGTGATCTAAGTTGCAACTTTGGCACCACTGAGTCTCATTCAAAATGACTTAATAGAAACATTTCTATCCATAACAAGAGTCTAGAAAGTCTTTTATCCATAAAAATGATCTCTCAGTTTCAAAGTGGTGATGCTACTAGTTAAATAACAATAGAATCAAAAACAAATTTATCTTAATGGAGAAATCATATTCTTCATAAAACTATAACAACCTCTAGTAATTTGAGAAGATTCTAAAAGAAATGTAAAGGGAAAACCTGGACTGACAACTTTTTCACTATTATCCTATACAAATGCCTCTGTTCATAACAAAAAGAAATTAGCTTCATTCTTTCAGTTAAAGGGTAATGTTTTGACCAAATCACTCACTGTAAGTATCCAGATACATAGAGGAAATCTATTTACCATTGAAATAGGTGGTTTGAAAATTAGACTTCTAGCCTATGTTTCTTTTATGAAAATCTCTAACTTCCTGTCCAGTCTTTCCATTAATTTCTTTATGCAAGCTAACTCTGTGATTATAAAAAAAATGTTTCCAGTGAAATTGCTAATACTGTTCCCTCAGTCTAAATGCTCTACTCCTCACTTCCTTTCTTAGTATTGGAACTATATTACTAATAACTTCCCTAGGAAGTTTCCCTGTTTCATTGGATCAAATATGATGTTTTCCTACTCTTACCCCCAATCACTTCTTTATTGCCAATTATAAATGTTATCAGCCCTCATAGGGAATTGTATGTGTATCTTTATACCACTACCAATCTGAAATCTTCTTGAAGAGATAGATGTTCATTATGAATCTTCAACAGGGTTTCTGAAGGAATCTTCAACAGAGTCCTTTGTATACAATATACTTTTAATATTTCCTCAAAGATTTAAGTAAATAAAAATTATTTTTATTTGAAGTACTTAACTCCATTGTATTTTTAAGCATTTTTCTTTCAATTACTTTTCTTTTCTACTAGTTTGTGAAGTAGTACTTTTCCAGAGCATTTCACCTTCAAGTTTTACAGCAACAGGTTTACAAATTTAGATTGACAATACCAGAAAGTAGTAACTTTTAGGAAATATTTAGTGGTTGCTTCTTACTCATTTTCTTTAAGCTTAGATTCTAATTTGATTCTAGTAATGCAGGTTGGGATTTCATTAGAATTTTACTTTAATTATTAATCTTTTAACAGAGGGATAGAAAACGAGTTTCTTTCTTCTCCCACAGTTAGTCAACTCAGTAAGGAGTGAAACCTGTAGATGGATTTATGTGAATAGATGTATTCATTCAGATTCACTAAGTCAATATTTCTTCACTTTAAGGTGGCAAGACTAATCAAATACATATTTTAACCAAATGGTTATTTCAGATATTCATGAACCAACTTACAAATTCAGAATTAATATTTTAAAGAGATAAGAATTCATCCCATACCTAAAGAGCTATTTTGTTCTTACTATTTTCTTTTAAAAAGATTTCAACAAAGTAGATTATCAGGAAAAAATTGGATTTATTTTTCAAATTCTGTTTTATTTGACAATTTTTACATCGTTAGTATAATGGAATGTTTTTATCAGAGGTATCAATAAACAATTCTGTAAACATGTATGCCAGTGTCAGTGGTATACCTCTAAGATTTGCAGAATCCTCAATCTTTTAATGATCCTGTGAGAGAGAATGCTTCATTTCAGAGAGGATTGTAGGAACGTTTATTTCTATTTAGATAATCAACAACTACAGGGATCTTACTTTCACTTCAGGATAGGTTTTCTCCATATTATTCTTTTCCAGTTCTTTTGCTGACTTCATCTATGTTTGTTGAACATTTGATTTTGAACTAAAGCCCAGCCTCCTAAGGTGAAGTACTGAGACAGATATCACTAAATAGCTAGAGTATAGGAAGTTGTTTCAATAGGTATTAATATTTGGGCCTCCTTGGTGGCGCAGTGGGTTAAGCAACGCACTATGAAGCAGACCGCAGCCACTGCAGCACGAGATCGATCCCTGCTGCCGGCCAGGGAGGGGATCCACATGGCGCACGGCATACCTCTCCTGCTGTGCCCCCTGCTCCCCTCAGCAGTGTACTTAAGTTGATCTGCCTGTTCTGCAACCTGCTCTCTGTGGTGAATCCTCTCACATCCCCCCCCCCACCTCTGGCCTGTACCCCAGTGCTTGTATGCATAAATAAATCTTTAAAAAAATAGATATTAATATTTTTGTTTTTTTAATATTTTATCTTTGTTTTTTTACTTTTACTATTATTTAAAAATGGCTATTTTATTCCTAACATTCCACCTGTAGGTATACATCAACTGAATAAAAGAAACCTGACATTTCTTAAATATTAGTACCTCATGAAATGAATAGGGAAGAATCATCTTCAGATGGAAAAATACAATAGGTTTTACCTATGAAATAAATTATGTGACTAAGATGACAAAAGATGGTAGCCTTTATGGCAGGCCTATTAAAAGCATTAAGACTTCAGTATTGGCTATTAAAGTGAGTAAATGGCAATATTATAAAGTTAAACACATGCCAAAAAACATTTTCCAGAGGACTAGGATTGTAACAATACCATTAATGAGGGCAGAGAGGTCTTAATGCAATTTGCACTTTCTAAAGTTTCAAAAAGACGCTTTGAGTTAGTGCATTATTAATGTATTGAACATCTGGAACTGTGTAAAAACTATAGACATTGAGCAAATGCAGGATTTCCCCACTAGGTTGCATTCTAACTTATTGCCTCCCTAGTGAGATACTGGTTTTAAGAATTTTGAAAAAGTAAAATGACAATATCCAGATTAGTCATAAGCATTCCAAAGTGTCTTTTAATTTGTGAGATTTAACTCAAAAATAGAAATATCTCAAAGGTTACCAAATCCAAGTGATGTGAATACCAATTAGTAAATTAAATCATCAAATGCACTATATGTGGGCTAGTCTTTGTGTTTGAATAGTATTTCTTTATGAACTAAGTAAACTATTTTATGAGATACCTAACATTTCTCATATATCTGAGTCTTAAAACCTGAGCATTGCCTTCGTGTCAGTGTACTTAGAAATTATCTGATTTTTAGTTGCCTCGTTAGGATACTTAAGAGAATTCAAAATTCAATTGAGTTGTGAGTGTATTTAGCATTTGTATGATTTCTCTGATGAGCAGATAATTAAGATGTATAAGTATACAATTTGAATGTCACCTTCTATGAGAATGGGAAAGATGTAGACCTAAGTATTCTGGTGTCTAAAACTAAAATTTACCATTTTTTCCAAAATAATATGTATATTTTTGCTGTAGAACTGTGTGTCAAATTTGCACATAGGTCCAGTGTAATGTTTGAGGAAGGCTGTTAAGGTATTTAAAAAACAAAAAGACAAAAGAACAACTCCACCTGAAGATTAAGTCAATATATTGTATTCTCAGTATGTGTTGTTTTATCACCACCAAATTTCCACCTTTTCAGTTTTCCTTGTAACAACTCTTTACCTGAACTAAAATGTGGATATACTCAAAAGGATGTCATTTCCTGTCATCTCTTTCATGGTATGACAGTTTTTACTCTTATTATCTGTAGCACCTCTGTTGGAGTATTCTTTTAATCTCCACTGCGCTTTCTAAACCTTTACTGCTCCATTTTTTTCTGAAGGAAGAAAAGAAGGGAAGAGTAGTGAGAGAGGAGGAAGAAGGAAGGGAAGCAGAAAGAGAAAAGAAAGAAAACTCAACAACAAAGTCTAGCCCCTGAGTTCATATCTTTTAACTGTATCATCTTTACCCATATATCTTTTTTGACGTCTTACAAATCTCCAGAGTACTTCTTTTTATTAAGCACTCCGGAACCTGTTCTTATAGCTGTCTCCTTCTTACTGCTCTCTTTGCTTTCTGTTAGTTGAACCTTCCCTATTTACTCATTTATGACATTCACTCAGTACGTGTTTATGGAATGCTTTCTGTGTGTCAGGTACCATTCTAATTACTGAACAATCTACAGTAAACAAAAGAAACAAAAATCATTGTCCTTATGGAGGCTATGTTCCGGAGCTGAGATACAGAAAACAAACTAGACCCATAAAGATATTAGGTGGTATCATGAATTAAAATAGTTGCATCCCCCCAAATATGTTGAAGTCCAAACCTCTAGGTGTGACTTTATTTGGAGTTGGGATCTCTAAGGAATTCAGGTTAAATGAGGTCAAAAAGGTGGGGTCTTCATCTAATAGGATTAATGTTCTTATAAGAAGAGATGCCAGAGATTTAGTTCTGTCTCCTACTACTGGAGCACGGAGGAAAGAAGTGTGAGGACTCGCACAGGTGACTGTCTACAAACCAGGAAGAGTCCTTAATAGGAATGGAATCAGCCAGCACCTTTATCCATGGGTCTGCTCTCATTCAGAACTGTGAGAAATAAATTTTTGTTGTTTAAGTCACCCTATCTGTTTTATTGAGATATGTTTTCCAGTTTTATTGAGAAGTTGTTGATATATAATATGCAAAAATTTAAGGTGTGCAGTGTGATGATTTAATATGTGTGTATATATATATATATATATATATAGAGAGAGAGAGAGAGAGAGAGAGAGAGAAGTGATTATGTGGTCTATTTTTATGGTAGCCTGAATGAGCTAGTATGGATAATGGTAAGTGCTATATGGACAAATAACACAAAATAGGGGGAAATGGAAATTCTAGGGAATGAGCGGGGGTGGTTTAGAATTTTTATTAGATAGTTCTGGAAGGCCTGTCAAAGAAAGTGACATTAAATAAAGTCCTAAATGGGTGGGAGGAAGTATATGTTTCTGATCTTGAGGAAGAGAGTGCCTGGTTTGTTTGAGCAACAAGAAGACTATTGTGTCTAAGCAGAGTTAGGGTCACATGGGAGGAATAGTAGAATATGCAGTCAGAGAAGTAGTTGGGATAAAATCATGACACAGTAAGGATTTGGATTTTACTCTAAATGCAATGGGGAGCCATGGTAGGCATTCGACTTGATTTTGAAAGGATTGGTTTGGCTGATATATGGAAAATGGATTGTAGAGAACCGGGAAGAAGTAAGGTAATTGCTGTAATAACTGAGGAGAAAAAATAAATAAATAACTGAGGAGAGAAGGTGGTAGTTCGTACCACCTTGATAGTGGTATTTGAAAGCAGGATTTACTGATGGATTGTATATGTGACATTACAGAGTGTGAGGAAAGAGAAGGAGTAGTCTACTTGTTGAATTCTTTTAGCTACTGCTAATCAGTCTTGTCTCTACATTCTTTTAGTTACTTCTGTTGTTTCAATTTTCCAGTGAATTTTCTCTTCAAGGACCACACTATGAAGAAAAAACTCGTTTCTCATTCTCAACAATCTTCTACAGCACAACTGCACCTCTGACTCTGGATGTGTGGATTTTTACACTTTAAATTATTCTTGAGTGTCCTGCAATTAATTCTAGTTAATTAATTAATTAAACTTAATTCTACCAAGAGATGGGAAAGAGCCCTGCAAGGAAAGGGCTGAGGCCCACAAGACTGCCTTCATTATATGATTGCCAACCTCAAGTATAGGTTGTTACTCATCCTTCTGACTGGCTGGCTATGAATTGTAGAGTCTCACAATGTCTATTCTGGTTCAATTAATTTTTTTAGAGCAGTTCACAGTGCTCAGAGAAACCTTTCCTTACATCTGCTAGTTTATTATAAAGGAATAAAGGATATGATAAAGAAGTACATAGGGTGAAAGCTTTGAAAGGGAAAGGTCCTGAGCATGGGAACTTCTGACCCTACGAGTTGGGGTGTACTACCTTCCAGTATGTGGATGCGTTCACTAATATAGAAACTCTCTGAACTCCAACCTTTGACTTTATGTGAAGGATTCATTGTAGAGACTTGTTTGATTAAATCATTTGCCAATGGTAGTTAATTCAATCTCTTGCTCTTCTCCTTTCTTTGGTGGTAGGTGGTGGGACTGAAAGTTACCCTGGCAACCAAGCTTGGTCCTTAGGTATCTGGGGGATGTCCAGTCACATCATTAACAAACTCTGTTGTGGTTGAAAAGGATTGTTAGGAATAAATCATTGCATCTTTATGGCCCTGGAGCTATTTCAGGAACTGGAAATAGAAGATACCCCCTTAGCTCTAACTGCTCAGGAAATTCCAAGGATATGAGCTCTGTGCCAGGAATGAGGATGAAGGCCAGATATATATATATATATATTTTATTTTTTATTATTCATCACACATATCCATACATTCAAATGCCAGATGAACATATTAATCTGGATATCTGAAAGGCAATAATTAATTTGTTCCTCCAATCTTGGGGCTTTTTCAGTATTACCTATATGAATGATATGAAATATCTATATTTGGATTATTCAGGTGCTCAGGCATCTATGAACATTTTTCTCCCTTTCCTATTATATCCACTCTAACATCATACTCGGTTAATTTTAAATATTTTTATAATATGCTCACTTCTCTTTTTCTATAGTATAATTTTCAAAAAGTTGAAAATCACAGCTCCATGTAAATATAAAGTCAATACCTATCAAAGAAATGATTCAATTTATTAAGAGAATGAGTATTAAGTTAAAGTTGACTGAGAGGCAGTTTCATAAAGGAATATGAAAGTTGGTAAAGTACTGCAAACCAATGAACTGTAACCTTTGGAACTACTTTTTCTCCTGGACTGAAATTATTTGCATTTCTATTGCACAGAAGTACATAAGATGTAATTTCTGTAAGTTTGGAATCTTACAGTAAACAGTGAGTTCCATAAGGTGCATATTTCTGTGTAATCTTTGGTCAAGCTGCTGCAAGCTACCCAGATCTCTTTCATTCTCATCAGTCCTCAGTTTTTTTTTAAGATTTTATTTATTTATGCATACAAGAACTGGGGATACAAGCCAGAGTCCAGGGAGGTGAGAGGATTCACCAGAGACAAAGTGGGGAACAGAACAGGCAGACTAACTGTAACACACTGCTGAGGGGAGCAGCAGGAGAGGTCTGCTATGCCATGTGGGTCCCCTTCCTGGCCGGAGGCAGGGATCGAACTAGTGCTACAGTGGCTGCGCTTTGCCTCACAGTGCGTTGCCCAACCCACTGCACCCCCAGGGAGGCCCCATTCCTCAGTCTTTTAGCATATACCAGGTCCCTTCAACTCTGTTGCTCAGACTAGATAAAGACCAGTTCCTTAGGCAGCATTCCTAAAAAGCTGGAGTATGGTACACACACTGCATTTGCTCTTTTCTCCCCTTGGAAGGTAGAAGCCACCAAGTTATATTTACCTCTACTAGACTGCTGGTCCTCTGTAGGAGCAGTACAAGGCTCGTTCACTTCTGTCAGTGGCCTCCTGGCATCCAGAGTATGCTGGATCTTGTCAGTGTTCTAAGACTGGTGACACAGAACCAGTTCCTCAGATGGCCTGCTTAAAAAAAAAACAAAAAACAAAAAACATTGAATTTAAGGTCCAATAATTTCCCTCCCCAAGAGAAACTGGAAATTGAGGCTATTCTCGGCTTGTTAAGTGCAATGCTAAGGGGAGAGACTGCGGCCAGTGAGTTCATGTTAGTCTACACCTTTGTCTTTGTACTCCTGGCCTCCAGCCTGATTCCTGTGCTTACATTCAGTCAAGACAGAAACCATTCCCTGGGCAGCCTCTTAAAAGTGCACATTGGATATGTGTTTCCATTTTTTCTTTCCCTCTCCAGGGAGAGGCTGGGAGTTAGAAGTTTTTTCATAATCACACCATACTGAACAGGGGGAAGGGCTTTGAGGGGTACCATGACTTTCTTACCATCTTCTATACAGATGGTTTCATATTTACCTGAGAGACAGGAACCTCTAAAATGTTTTCTGAGTTTCACACAAAGATAATTAGTTTGTATGTTGCTGAGTCTGTGTTTCCACGGGGACAAGAAGGGTCTGTGATTTCCTATTCACCCATCTGTTGACTCACTCCCTGTTTTTTGAAGTGATAAGATTTGTATTTTGAAAATACTGCTCTGACTCCAAAATGTAAAGATCTAAGAATAATAGACAGGAAACAGGGAGTCCAGTTAGGAGACTTGTCTCCAAGAAGGAGATTATAAAGGCTTGGACTGGGCGGTACTTTGGATATAGAGAGATTGTTAGCAGATAGAAATTAATAGGGTTTGGTAATAGCTTGAATGTGGGGGAGAGTGAATTCTTAAGGATGACTCATTGTTTTACTGTTCTGATATCCTTTACTGAAATATTGAACATTGGGTTATTATAAATGAGATCTTGTATAAGACATTTCGGGCACCTTTGAGATATCTGTTCAGTTTGGTGCTTAGAGAAAGGAGTTTTAGGTCATAATAATTTTGCAGAAATGTAAAATTTTCTCACCGTGATGTAAATGTCATCAAAGCAGCAATCTTTTCTCTAGTGTTCCCACTTTATTCTTACATTTCTGATACTGTTTCTTGTATATCGTAAGGCCTCAATATTTATTGTTTTCTTATCTTTATCCCTGTATCACCAGTGCCCTGGCATTACTAAAAATATCCACAAGAAATATATGTTGCTCCATTTTCACAAGTATTAGGTAACATTTCATACTTACATAAAAGCACTTGTGGTACATATGAGTTATGATATGTTAACAATAAGAAAATGTCAACACTACCGAAGAACAAAAAATTATAATTTAAACAATCTAGGTGCTTCTTAATTCTATTCCTTTTTCCACCCTCACAAAGGTAATGATTATCTTGAATTTGTAATTACTCATTTTTAAAATGGATCACAACAGCTATATAGTCCATATACATAAAAAGTATATCCACCAAGAAGACTTAGCAGTCAGGAAACTTTCACTTAAGACATAGTTTCAAAGTAAAAAGATGAAAAATTGACAAGAAGTATAAGGAGAAACTCCTCAATTCTATAAATAGTACAGAGGATTTCAACATATCTCTTAGATATCTATAGATAAGTTAGACAAATTATTACAGATATAAAAGATTTATGTAATAACAACCATTAGCCTTGCTCGATATGTATTGAACGGGAAATATTGATTCTTTTCAAATGTGTAACAATGCACCAAGAACATATAATAAAATTTTTTAAATCTTAAATTATATATGGATCACATTCACTGAATCTATGGAAGGATCATTATATATATATATATATATATAAAATTATATGTGTAAATCAGAAAAAAGTTTTTATAAAATGTGTAGGTCTAGTGGAACCTACAAATGGAAAAAAATAAATTACTTTCTGATTTTATATCCTTAGGATATTTTTATCTCCTTCTAAACTGACTATTCAGTAGAAACATCTGAGGAAATAATAGATTATTGTAAATGTTACTGACTTTGTAATGGTCGTATTGATTGAAGGCTCACTGTGACTCTCCCCTACATGGTAGTTCTCAATACTGTCAGAAGGTTTAATACTTTTAATGATGAGAGAATATGATTCAGAAATAGTGCATACAACAAAAACAAACAAAGAAATTGGAGGCACTTTGTTAACAGGGGAGAGAGGGACTGGGATGAAGGCAGAAAGAGCACAAGGAACTGAGGTGATGGTGCACTGGTGAAATGGTGGTGGGAATTCCACGGGGATTACAAATGATGTCAAATATACATAAAAAAAAAAAGGGAAAAAACCCAGAAATAGTACATACCAAAATACACATTCTAGCAGCCAACTCTTGAGGCACTCAGAAATAAAGATTTAGATGAGTGCTAGCCCTGTGTTTTTTACCTAGTGATACAGGAAATTTTTATTTTTATTTATCAGTGAAAGATATTAAGGAACGTCTCCTTATAACCTGATTACTGTGCAATATGCAATAAACTATTTTCCTTTTTAATTATAGTCTTAATCTGTTTGGATGATAAAGCATACTACTACAGATTTTTAAAAATACAAAATTAAGAGGCCTATCTGCAGCACGAGTTCAGTCATGGCCAGGGAGGTGACCTACATGGCCCGGCTTGTCTTGCCCACTGCTCCCTTCAGCAGTGTATTTCAGTCAATCTGCCTGTTCTGCTCCCCACGCTATCTCTGGTGAATTCTCTCATCGCCCCCACCCCCCCAACACACACACCTCTGGCTTGTACCCCAGTTATTGTATGCATAAATAAATCTTTTTTAAAAAGTACAGAATTAGTAGAAATATATAATTTATTTAGTGCTGGAACTGGAATCTGAGATCAGAGTGCCAGCATGGTTGAATGAGGGCTCTTTTCTTTGCACCTTTTCTCTCTGTCCTCACATGCATTAAGGAGCTGTGTGGGATTTCCTTCAATAGAGCCCTCCTCCCATTAATGAAGGGTCCACCTTTGTGACTTCATCACCACCCAAAGGTCTCTGTCCCACTTCATAACATAGTCTCTGGGGAGTTAGGATTTCAACATATGACTATGGAGAACACTTTTTTTTTTTAAGATTGATTTGTTTATGCATACAAGAGCTGGGGTACAGGCCAGAGTCAAGTGAGGTGAGAGAAATCACCAAAGACAGAGTGGGGGGAAGAACAGGCAGATCTACTGAAATACACTGCTGAGGGGAGTAGCGGGCATAGCAGGAGAGGTCTGCTGTGCCATGTGGGTCACCCCCTTCGCCAGTGGCAGGGATCGAACTCGTGCTGCAGTGGCTGTGGTTTGCTTCATAGTGTGTTGCTTAATCGACTGTGCCACCGGGAGGCCCCCTGTGCCTGTATATTTTCTACTTGTTGTCCACCTGAGTCTCTGTTTATGTATTAGTCAATTAAGTTTATTAATGATTAATTTGATCAGATTTTCATACAGCTTAATTACCTTAGATAAAATCATCTTAAATAATCGTCATTTAGAGAATTTTTTAGTTAAGAATATTAAGGAGCTTCACCATAGGTTTAGAGGTAACTTAAAGTTCATGAGCTTTGACAGAAGTAATTTTTTTTCCCATTTTTGAAATCCCCACAATTGTAAGAATCAAAGTAGTAGCTGAAGTATTAGTAGTAATAGTAATGCTAACAGCAGCCACAGCTAACATTTATGGAGCTCTTAACCACATTAAAACTAAGTTGTTAATGAAGTTAATACAGTAATAATTCTATAACATTATTGTTTTCCTCATGGATAAGAAAAATAAAAACAGGAAGATTAATGTACTTGCCATATTCATAATAGAGTTGAGTTGCTTTCAAACATAGCAAAGTAAATTTGTTCAGTTGGACACAATAAGTTTGTTCTTTTCTATTTTCTTTTTTCAGTTATTAGAAAAGTTAAAAGAACGTTGGCTATCCACTGGTTTATGGCATAACCTGGAGTTGTTGAAAACAGTTATTGTGGAACCACAAGGAGGAGAAAAAACTGATTTTGATGGATTACTGCAGGCATACTATGATGCAATCAAGTTCAAAGGAGAAAAAGGTAAAGATGATCAATAAAAATTATTATTTTACTATAAAGTAAGGGTGTGGCACTGTTAGAATTTTATTAGTGCTATTTTTTAGAATGAATTGCTCTTAAGAGGAAAAATATATTTTATAAAAGGATGAAAAGAAGTTAAAGAAATTGTTTTATTTCAAGTTGTTCTCCTATGAATGTTTTTACTTGGGAAGCCAATTCAACTTTAAGAAACAGCATGTTCTATTCCATAGTTTTTCTTATACTATGCAAAATGGTTTGTGAAAAGTGGCAGTACAATATACATAAATATCTTCCTTTCTAGCCGAACAAACTCTACATTTTAATACAGATAATATGCTTTGTACTTATATTCTGTTACATAGGGTAAACTTGAGTTTATAAAACATAACTGAAGCCTCAACCTCAAAGTTAGAGAATGTCTTTGATAGGAAGGGCTAATGGTAATAATTTATAAACAATGCAACATCATAAAGATACTGTAACATAATTGTCAGTATTCTGTATAACACAATTATACATAGACTGTTCTCTGTGTGTATGTTTTAAATACTTTTGATTAGTTGAATATGGTATAAGTACAAATTAGAGTTATTTAAATAATCCTGAGAACTTTACATGTGGTGGTAAAGGTAATTGCAATTTTAGTTTAAGTCATTCATGCACAAAATGCTACTCTGGTATGGTTTTACTTTATATATAAGTTATCTGAGAGATATGCAATTTGTAAATTGGTTTGTTACCATATTGTACTTAAATTTAATTTGTTACCCTGTTTACATAAAGAACTTTTAAAACTATATCTCCTAACAGCTTTTACTCTGATTCTTTTATAAGTTTATGACAAGGAATACTTTGTAATTGGGTATTTTCAAATGACAAGTCTAAGCAGTTTGGGGAAATTTTTAATGCACTTTTTAAAAAGCTTGTTTTCCATTCCTTAAGATGGAGCTCTCCTGGTAGCAGTTTGTCGTGGTAAAGTGAGTGAGGGGCTGGATTTCTCAGATGATAATGCCCGTGCTGTGATAACAATAGGAATTCCTTTTCCAAATGTGAAAGATCTACAGGTAGGCTGTCAAAGCCTTGAAATTTCATTTATAATCTAAGTTGTTTGTGTCATGTGATTATATTTTTTCTTGTATTTTCAGCACATTTTAATACTTTGGTGACTTGGAATGAGTGAGAAAGGTTTAGTAGGTAGATACGGATTTATTTTATTTTTAACTTACACTGTTTTCTGTGCAACAAGAGTGATTTTCAAAATGTGGTTTTAAGTCAGGAGCATCAGTATCACCTGTGACTTGATGGAGAGATGCATTTTCCAGCTCCATCCAGACCAACTGCATCCAACTTGGGAAGGAGGCAGAGCTCAGGAATTTGCATTTTGTCAGGCTCTTTGCCACAGACTCACAGATGTACCCTAGGGAATTATAGGATCCTTTTTTCTGTCCAACTCCCTTTAATGCCATACCCTTGCCCTGCAGATTTCAGCGATTTTTAGCTGCCCTAAATTTGATGTGTTCCATCTCAGTTCGGCAGGACAACTGTACTCTGCCTGTGCTTCTGTGCTCTGTGCTATTGTCATAAGATAATACCCAGGAAAAGAACTGAGTATCATGGAGTTTACCTAATGGATTTTCCTTATCTCTGAGATTACAGTCTTATGCTGCTTGGTATCTGTTCCCCAGAAAGCGGTTGCTTTATCTGTTTTGTCCAGTTTTACAATCCTTGGGGGAGGGATATTCCCACACCAGTTATTTTGTCTTGGCCAGAAATAGGAGTTTTGCTTCATTATCATTGACTGTTAAACAGCTTTGAAAATTACTTAGCAGTAATTTGAAGGCTAAATTGATGTTATCTTCCATCAAGAGGGATTTTCTTTTACTTTCTTACAGCCATTACATGCTAGCATTCTGAGACCAAGACTTGAGATTTCCTGGTCATTTAGCTTACACCATGGAGTATAATTCATATCCCTTTTAGAGCACTAAACTGTTAGTGTCTTGTACTAAAGCAGGAGTTCTTTCCACAGGTAGTTATCTTCTTTCTTTTCAGATTTATTTAATTATGCATACAAGAACTGGGGTACAGGCCAGAGGTGTGGGGATTCACCAGAGACAGAGTGGGGAGCAGAACAGACAGACAGACTAGACTGAAATACACTGCTGAGGGGAGCAGCAGGTGAGACAGGAGAGGTCTGCCACGCCATGTGGGTCACCTCCCTGACTGGGGATCAAACTCCTGCAGTGGTTGCAGATACCTTTGTAGTACTGTGACTTAACCCCTTGTGCCACCAGGGAAGCCCCAGTTATCTTCTTTATTGTTTATACTTTACTATGAGTTATATAGAATGAACAGAAGTAAATAGTATTTCTCTGGTTAATCCCTTCTCTTCCCTAACCCTTGGATGACTTCAAAGATTCTGAAGGTCCTAAGGGAGTATCTAAACCTTCCAACCGACACTGACCTTGGTGGTCTTTCTGCAACAACCGGTGCTGCCATTGAGAACACTGATGACCAAGCCCAGGCTATGTGACCAGGGTTCCTGTTTTAAAATGGCTAATGCTGCCTCTGATTACCTCTCTGGGTAACAGTTGACGTCTACTCAGAAAAACTGTTGTGTTCACTATGAACATTGTTGGTGCTGCATTCTACTGAAACTGAGTGCTGCTGAAGACATGGCTCTTGGTGGAGTACTGCCTCTTTTTTTGATGTCTTATCATTTTACCTTGACCACCCTTTATTATTGCAGTAATGCTGCAATATCGCTTTCTCCCTCTGTCACATGCTGTTTAAGTCATGTGGGGTGAAAAATTACAAACCATAACTACAATACTGGCTTTTATATTTACTTAGTTTCCTTTACTAGGGTTTTTCATTACTTCCTAATGCACATACTACACTGCCTTCATTTTGTTATATTTATTCGTTAGCTATTGTACCTTGAGGATTAGAACAATTTATTAAACATCTTTGTATCTCTACAGTTAAGAAGTTGCCTTGGAGTACAGTGAATATTCAGTAAATGTTGGTTTAATTAATAATTAAATTATGTTTATTAATATAGTATTTAAGTGCTAAATATATGCTTATATATTTAAGTATTAAATGTAAGTAATAGTTAAATTGAAGAATTAAATATGTATTTAATATATATACATTTAGGGGCCACTCTTGTGGCCTAGGGGTTAAGTCTCAGGCTAACACTGCTATGGCCTGAATTTGATCCCCAGCTGGGAGCTAACCCACATGCGGTGCAGCAGAACCCTCCTGTCTCACCTGCTGCTCCCCTCAGCAGTGTGTTTCAGTCAGTCTGCCTGTTCTGCTCCCCACTCTGTCTCAAGTAAATCCTCTTACCACCCATACCTCTGGTCTATACCCTAGTTCTTCTATGCAAATAAATAAATAAAGCTTAAAAAATGTATTTATACTTAACATAAGTATTAGAATAAATATATATACTTATTTAGCATAATTAAGATATACTTTGACTTCTAATACTTAGAATGTATTTATTCTTATATTTAATATAAGTTTGTTTTTGTTTGTTTTACCTGACATTGTTATTAAAAATAACCCACCATTTCTGGACATAAATGAGTAATGATTGTAATCATTATTAGGTGATTATATGTAAGATAGCGGTAAAATTTAATATAACATAATGTAGTAAAATGTGTTGTGGTGATCAAATTATTAAAGAAGTTATTGAAGGGAATGCTCAGTCACAGTACCATTTTATACTCTAATACACAGTAGAACATAATAAATGGAAGGGATATCTTATACTGATTATACTCACTATCACTCTTTTTATTACTTTCCTATTGCTATATTACAGATTACCACAAACATAGTCACTTGAAGAAATACACATTTCTTATGTCAGTCTCCATGGGTTAGGAGTTTGGGCATGACTTAGGTGAGTCCTGTGCTCAGGTTTCACAAGGCTCAGATTGGGGTGTTAGCTGGACTGCATACCCATCTCGAGCTTGGGGTCTTCTTCCAAGTTAATTCAGGATGTTGGCAGAATTCAGTTCTTGAAGTTGTTTCACTGATCCAGCTAAGGACTGCTCTTAACTTTTACATGCTACTCATAGTTCCTTGCCATGTGATCTTCTCATAGACCCTCTTATAGCATGGCAGTTTACTTCTTCAAGCCAACAAGATATACTGTAGTTCCAGTCTGCTAAGATGAGTCATATAGCATAACATAATTACAGGTGTAATTCTCTGTGCCTTTGCCTGAAAAGATGACTTAATTGAGTGACTATCCCATCACCCTTGACATATTCTATTGACTAAAAGCAAGTCATAGGTTTTACTCACAATCAAGGGAAGAATATTATATCAAATACACCTCTCTGGGAGTCATCTTAGGATGTGGCTAAAGGTGTGTCTAAAAAAATTGTTTTTTCTGTAAAATAAGGTAATGAACTAAACAACTGCCACAAATGACTTTTCCTAAGCTTTTTTAAAGAATTGAAGCAACATTGGTTTAAAATACTGTCTGACCTAGAAGTACAGAATCACCCAGCTTCAGATGTACGTTGTCACACCCCATCCACCAACAGACACTCACGGTCCTCCACCAGAGTCCGTTGACCCACCCACCACACCTGGGCTTCGCTCTCAATCTTCTCATCCTTGGTAGTCTCTATTTCTTAGACTTCTTGAGCTATTGTTGGTTTGATTCTGTCTGACCCTTTGTTTTGTTTCTTTATATTCCACATTTAAGTGAAACCATTCAGTGTTTGTCTTTTTTCTTCTGACTTATTTTACTTAACATTCTCCCACAAGTTCCATCCATGTTGTCACAAATAGCAAGTGTTAATCATTTCTATAGGTGAGTAGAATTCCACTGAATATACACACCACACCTTCCTATTCCTCTCTTCTGCCCTTAGGCATTTTGGTTGTTTCCATTACTTGGCTATTGTAAATAGTGCTGCGATGGACACAGGAGTGCACATATCCTTTTGAATTAGAGTTTTTACATTCTTTAGATAGACATCTAGAAGAATTGATAGATTGTATGGTAGATTATTTTTAATATTTTGAGAAATCTCTGCACTGTTTTTTGTTAAGATCTAGACCAGCTTACATTCACACCCAGCTTACATTCACACCAACAGTGTATCAAAGTTTCTTCACATCTTCAGATGTGACATTATATCTCATTGTTTGACTTTGATTTGCATTTCTCTGAATGCCTGAACTTAAATAATGCTTCAAATTACTAGATCATAAATTGGGACTTAATAATTTTTTTATGTTAATACCCAGTCAATTATGCAGGAATAAATAGAATTTATTTACCATTGAAAATCTTAAGTATCTTATGAAAATGAAACAATCTGTTTCTGCATACTTTCTTTTTTCATTTGATTCATGTTTTTAAAGGATAAGATTGATGTCTGAGTTAGAAATGTGATTTGAGTGGGAAAAAGAGAGCAATGACATGGATTTTTATGATGTTAAATTTTTTTCTTAAATTTGAGACACAGATTATGAAAATAAAAATTAAAAAAAATAACTTAAGACTCTTGTCTCAACTGCAAAATTTGGCTTTTAGAGAAGCAGGAAAATGTATATTAGAGCCAAAAATATGACTTCTTTGGCTGTGACCAGGATTTCCTCTTCCCACCTTGGGGACTAGAAAGTAGAGGTAGGAAAATTTCATTTTGGAGCCAAGTGTGACTTGTTTAGTTCAAGTCATAATTTATTGCACATACCTCTGGGACCTGAAAATAAAGAAACCCACTATGAAATGTTGATAATGGGCCACTCTGAAGGGAAAGCATTAAGCTTGCTTTCCCAGTGAGGATTTTTTTTTTACTTCCACCTTTCCCAGATGCTTCTGATCATTTTATAAGGACATAGTTAATCATGTAATAATTAAAAGGGAAACTTTCTGTGTACTAACCATAGAATTTGAGAGGCAAGAGAGTTAACCAAGGCATTTATATGATTAGATATTGGTGGAAAAATGTAAAGAAATGTTTTCTTGTAATGCAGTTAAGTCACAGTACTAATAAGGCTGCCTTTTTAATGGGTATCAACAACAAATCATTTGCCCAGTCACTAAAATCTAAAAACCACAAAAGCCTTCAACGTTATAATTGAGGTGTCCACATCTGAAATTGGTGGAATAAACATAAGTTTTGAGACATTATGAGATATAACATTTAGATACTATTATTGCATTTTATATCTATTCCTTGGCATAGTTTGTTTATAGAAATATTCTCCTTTCATGGTTATTGTACCTTTACTCTTGTGAGGGAAAATTCATAAGACAGTGATATATAGCTAAAAATTTTTGTATGTTAAAAATGTGGTATGTTAGAGTGGTTTCATAAAATTTGATGGTAATATTCAATATCAGTTGTAATTGCTTCTACAATGATTAAAATAATTTATTAAGGTAATAAATTTTATATTAATGTATTAATTTTCTTTAGTAACGTGATGAGTTACTGAAATAGATTTCACTTAGAAACTATTTAAAAATCACATAATGATCTGATTAGTTATCTCAGTATTGGCATACAATAATCCTTCTGAATTCCTTTTTTGTTTAGGAAACTTAGCTTTAAAGGTACTGAACTGTCAAAGTGTATTCTTTTAATCAATTTTGAAAAATTACATTCATGATTCAAAAATACAGGTATCTATTTAGTTTTGTTAAGTCAGTTACTGACTTTATAACAAATACATACACATTTATAGACTTCCTTGCATTCTTGGCATTTTAGAAACCTCAAAAAAGGCTGTTATCCTTTGCTTGCCCTAAGGGATAGCAGCATTAATAAAATAGAGTGCACATTAAACCACATTACACTAGTGCTTTCAAGTGTCAAAATATTATTAGATGATGGCAGTATTAGAATTCTGAAGTCTGACAGATTTCTTTTTAAGGAGAATGATGTTTCTTCATTATTCTAGTTGCCTTGACAGCAATGTTGAATATTCATGAGTAGATGGATGAGAGAGACCTTCCAGAGGCTATAGTGTATCAAGACAAACCTGATTTCAGAAACTAAAACCTTTCTTAAGAATTTTGAGTACGTTCACGAACATATATTCTGTTTGAACTACTTGCTCATAATCATGCTCTCTCCACACTAGTGATGTGTATAGATTAGTAAAGAATACTAGAGCCTGCCATGAGATGTTTTGGTGGGTGAAGATCTAGGTATTTGGATGCATAAGGAGAGAAGTGGAGCTTTCACCTCCCTGCTAGTTACCCATTTACTTTGATTGATTTCCCTAAAGTAGATGGAGGAGCCAGAGAGATGAGATTTGACTCTTGTGCTTTGAGTTTTAAACATGCAAACATTTAGTACAGTAGAGAGACCTCCTCAGAGGCCAGTTTACAACAAGACTATTGAGAGTATTAAGGCTATTCAGAATAACAAAACCACCAATTTTTAAAATATCTGACTAATACCATGTACTTTAATGGACTCAGTGACATATTTCACAGACTCTATAGCCCCTTGTCTCATGTCGCTTAGAGTAAAGCAGGGAACACTGACATTAGAGTAATAAACAATTACAGTTGTGATGAAAGCTGTCAAGTAAATTCACAGGAACTATGAAAGTATATGACAGAATCCTGACGTAGTCTTTGGGGATAAAGAAAGACTTCTAAAGAGAGTGATATTTAAATTGTCACAGAAAAGGACAGGAGCTATACAGGTGAACAGGATACATGCTAAGGCCCTAAGGTATGAAAGAGGATATCAGTTTCTAGGAATTGAAAGAAGGTGAGTTAGAAGAGAGTTGGGGAGAATGGCTTGTGAATTAGAGGCTGGGAGAGTTTTTAAAGAGCCAAGTGGTTTAAGGCCCTCTATGCCATTTTAAGGATTTGAGATTTAATTCTAAGCTATGGGAAACCAGATCCAGGAATAGAGCCTGAGGTCACAGTGAAGTGAAGTTCTGTTTAAAGAGTAGTGTCTGATACAGAAACCCACCTGGATCTAGCCTGATAATAACATGGTTATTATCCAGGGGAAATGACTGTGTATATAAACTTAAAAGGACTGTAATACTAACCTCTAGCATTTAGGAGCCCGGCAACTTGCTGTTGGAATTGTTGGAAACATTTAGGCCAAATCACAGATATGGAAAGACAGCCCTGTCACCTCTGAAGGTCTAGGATCAGTTATCCACAGTTACACAGACCTTTTTTTCTTTCTCAGAACACTTCCACCAAACTGTATTAAAAAGATAGTTTTTTTCAGCCAAAAGTATTATTAAAACAGTTTCTAAGTATATCTTCAAATTCCAAAATTAAAACCTAGTTTTTATGTAAATATGCTATCTAGAATGACAACTTGTAATTAACCTTGGACAGTGAAAAAAGAGATAACCAGACCCTTTGTTTCTAACTCTCTTGAACAACAAACATCAGAACAAATTGATAAATCTGTTGATATATTGTTAATATTTTTTAGAAAATTAACTCTTTTTAAAAGAATTGTTGGAATCAGGAATGAACATTTAAAATCACAAAATTTTAAGCAAATTTAAAAATTTTTCTTCCAACATTTCATTGTATTTCCTCAGGCAAAAAGCCATGCCTGAATTAACTACAAGTTAAACCTTTTAATAATTAATAAAACAAAACCTTTTTTTTTGTTGAGAAATTCTAGTTATTTTTTTATATTTATCTTGTTTTTCATGAGAATAAGAACTTTGTTGACCTGTATATTTCACTTTTGTTCTCATAGTTCATTGAAGACTTTGAAAGTGAAATTACCACCCTGGAGATTTGTAGTCTTTTTTTCTTACATGCATACTTTCTCTTGCTCATGTTGATTTTTAAATGTTAGTGCTTAAACTGGTCAAATTTGAGTTTGAGCCTCTTCTCACAGGGATTAATTTATATTTTCTGTTTGCCATTGCCTCCAACCTTTCTATCACCTTCCCAGCTCTCCAGTGCTTAATGTTGCATCTTTTAGCATCCATAATTCTCTTTCATGGGAGGTTTTTGCCATCTTTCAAGATGGTATAGAAGTGGGTACAGATGTGTGTCATTTGCTGAATGCAGGTCTATTCATTACCCTTAACAAAGCCTCTTACTTTTGGGTAACTCCTTTAAGAGCCTACAGTTCCTTTTGCAGCCTTCTACGCTTTCTTAAAAAAATATTTCATTTTGTTGGTTGTTATTATTAGAGGAATTTATTCATAGTTATTTGGCTCTTGTCTATGACTTTAACAAGGGAAGTTCTAGGTTGTAAGATATATGAATAAAATAATATTTAGACTAATAGGGAACCAATCTTACCCTCATTTGTATATTATACCACTAACATATTTTATGTAGTTCTGCTTTCAAATACAGCTCATACATTGCAAAATGATAAAAAATATTTTGAAGGATACTATGGGATGGTAATGTTAGTTATAATTTCTCAGAAAATTTAAGGTCAATTGTAGAAATGATTTAGAAAAATGACTCATTTCAAACTGAATACTGTTCTATGCATCCTGCCAATGTACACATTTTCATTGCTTTTGGTGAAAAAATAGCTACTCTAATAAATTGAAGAAACTCATGTTACCTAAAAAAAATGCCTACATGTTGTATAGACTAGGGTTAGCACTTTCAGAGCATGTTGCTCTAATTGTTAAAACTCTGATGTGCGGTGAACAGCCTAGGGTAGATGGCTAACATTGTACCTATTAGCTAAGTGGCTTTTTTCATATAGATGCAACAATATATTAAGATAGAGTGTAAAGCCCACCTAAAGGTAAACTTACCTAAAGGTAAGTTTTAGAAATATGGGAGAAGTAATGACTCCCCAGCACATTTACCTCTAATATATGATATTTCCTCTTTTGTGGTCATTGTCATTGTTTCTTCATGAGGTAACATTGACAAAAAAAATTTTTTTTTCATTTGCAGAACAGGAATCTGAGATAGGATGAGGATACTGTGACTTACCCAAGGTCAAATAACTAATAAGTTGCAAAACCTTGACTTTGAACCATGTGCTTTTTCCATTATACCTCCTCCCCTCATTCTAACATGAAAAAATATATATATATAAATATATATGTATGTTACATGCATATAATTTTCTAGAGATGATATTTTAATAGTTTCCAGTTTGCCTGGGTATTATTTTAGTATGGATAGCCTCATTAAAAGCCTGTTACTTGTTAAAATAAAAAATTTAAGCTTAGCCTTCTACAGAATAAACAATTCAAGTTAAGGTTTCTCACCTGTCTTAAAGTATTAACTTGTCTTTTTTATCCCTTAATAGAAAAATATTAATTTCTGCTTTTTTCCTGGGTTCTTAGCTTAGAAATTACTTTATTAAAAAATTTAATGCTCCATACTGATAGTTATGTTTTTGCATTATTATTATTATCTAAAGTATCTGTTGAGTATTGTAGATGTTACTGTTACCAGTAAACTGAATAGAAGCTAAATTATAACCAGTTGAGGTTGATATATTAAGAGTACATGATTTAAAGAGATATATTTGTTCTTTTTCCTGTATTTGAAGTCTTTAGGCTATTTTTTTTTTCAACACTGACAATTTATGACACAAACTTTAATGTTGATTTCTCTGCAAAAAGTGTAAAGCAGCCTTAAAAGCATATGTGAGATAAGTTATATTATTGTTACTATGTCTTGATTCTTATTTCTTGGTACATTATTGTGTGGATTCCTAATGTGACAATGAAAGTAAGTTACAATTGAAAACGTTTTATAATGTGCTTTTATTTTTAATCTAAAAGAGAGCCTAACTTCTTAACTCTTGGCAGAAACCCATTTTTCCTCATTAAAAAAAATACATATTATATGCTATATTTGGTTAACTTGGTGTTTCAGAAATCTTGAAAATATGCCAGATGAAATAAAACCAGCGATATTCCTTTTATCTAGCTAAATTATTTCATATACACGATGTTATGCTGAGTTTAGAATCCTAACCATCGGAATTTATATTGTGATACCATGATAAAAGTGTTTACACTGTGATGATATGGAGCAGTAAATGTCTCTAATGCACAGGGTTTGTCTTCTAGATTTGGTTTGCTATAAATGTTTATGTCTTAGGGGTGTACCTTGGCTGAAGATAAAACTATTCTTTCTGAGTGTTTGCTAGACAAATGTGTTTATTTTTCTGAGGCAAAGTTTTCTTAGTATTTAATCTAGTACATTTAGCTGATTATTTGATCTTAGTCTTATTTTGAGGCTTAAACTTTTGTCATAAAGCTTATATGAAAGAAAAAATATATTCTGCCTATGTTGATTGCTTATATGAAGGTATTTATTACTTGAAATAATACATATTTATATAAATAGGGGGAAATTCCATCGTCTTTCACAAGAGGTGGTAGTAAAGTGAAGAGATGTATTTATAGTTCCACCTCATATTTATCACACCATTTATTTCTTCAGAAGCTACTTGTAAAACTTATAAAAGTCTGCTCTTGAACAGAATATTTAAGGCTAACACTGGTTTGACTAAGTTAAAAAATAATCTCATGATCAGAATTTGTGATTTAAATTTCTTGTTGGTATGTGCAGTAACAATCCTTTCGCTTGTTTCATATCTACTACTGCTATCAGAAGTATACCAATTATATGTCTGCAATAGAACTAAGTCATTGGAGGACTTAAAGAATTTACTGCTTGATCTCAAGAATATTATAACATAATGGTAAAATCAGAATTCATCACCATATAATTTCTGCTTGAATACTATTTTTATGTAATTTTACATAATTCTGTAAATACCACTTCAGTCTTGATTATCTTTGCTCTGAGGATTTCACCTCTACTTCATCTCTATAAGTCAAGTTAGCTTTTGATGCAAATCTATTTTCACTTGTGTAGAAATTATTTTCATTTAGTGTGAACTTTGAACTCCCATTATAGGGAAAAAAATGTTTTGTGAGTCAGTGCAACATCTGAAACCACAGGCTACAAATTCAACCCACAGCAGGAGTTTAAAAGATTATTTTATTAAAAATTTTTTAAAGATTTCTTTATTTATACACACAAGAGCTGGGGTACAGGCCAGAGTCATGGGATGTGAGAGGATTCATCAGAGACAGAGTGGGGAGCAGAAAAGACAGATCAACTGAAATACATTGCTGAGGGGAGCAGCGGGCGAGGAAGGAGAGGTCTGTGGCGCCATGTGGGTCACCTCCCCAGCCAGCAGCAGGGATCGAACTGCTTCAGTGGCTGCAGTTTCCTTCATAGTGCATTGCTTAACCCACTGCGCCACCAAAGAGGGCCCTATTTTATTAAAATTTAATGAGCTTATTGAGTGTCAGAAAATCAAATTGTTTTAAGTTTCAGAGTAACACAAAACACAACTTTGGGCCTTCAGTTTGTAACCTCTGATAAAGTTTGCCTCCTATCTATTATTTGCAAACCCCTCCAAAATTACACATGCATTAATTTATTTGGGATGGCGAACAAGTGGTTTAAACTCCTTCCAGGTTGTACAATTAAATACAGCTTTTTATTTTGGGAAAACCTTGTAAAACATATTCAAAAAGTAATGTTAACATGTCTAAAAGATCATCTTTCCAAACCACACTTGAGCTCAGTTTATGGTGTTTACTTTCTGTCAAAACTTAGAGAAAACATTCACAGTTAACTTCCACAATATAAAATGTCTCTCTCATTGGGCATTAAAGAAGCACTGGTCAACAGGTATAATGTTAGACTATATAGCTAATGTGAATGTGGACATGACCTCCCAAAGAGATCAAAGACTAATCTCTTTGACAGTTATGAGATGGCAGAGCTTGCCATGGGCCTTTTGCTGCTACACATTGAAACTATTTGTTTGGAAAGCATGCCTGAGGGATGAGAATGTGTTTATAAGGATGAGCAGGTAAAAGTAAAAGGTTGTCTTGACATTTCAACTAATCCCTTTCAGTCTTTGGTTTACTTAACATTTAGGCTATTTGCTGGCAGGAGACACTGGCTTTTTCACATATGCTTTATGTCATTTTAAATTGGGCGTTGATTTTCGTGCTTGATAATTCCTAAGTGTACAATGAAATAGATTCTGATGTCATTAAAATGAAGTGTACTGGCTTCCAGCCTTTTCCAAACCTTCATTTTGCTTTCCCTAATTAAATGTGTTCCTACAAAGACATTATTTTTTATTAATTTTTAAAGCTGTTTCTTTGTGTAATAAAAAAAATGGTTCGAAGTTAGCCTTTGTATATGCTTATGTTCAGATGTCTTTGTTTTTTTCTTTATTTTTCAGCTAAAATAATTCCACTAAGTAAAATATTTGAAAGTACTTTAAAGGCCATTTGGATTGAAAAAAGTATTGACAGTTTCCAAGAAATTGAAACAATGGAATTATACCTAAAATTTAACTCACTTTAATGAAAACTAAAAGACAGGAATGGTCATTTTGTTTACTTAAATCTAATAGTTGCTATATTATCTATAAATGTCTCATCTATAACTTATACTTCCTAGAGTAACTGTCATCATAGGAAGAGTAATCATTATAAAGTATTTGTCTAAACACAGTATAGGACTCTTTGATCTCTTCACCATTCAGTGTGATGTTATCTGTGAATTTGTCTATTGACAATTCTTGTGTGTCTTACATGCTTATGACTTAGTTTGTTGAGAAAGATGTTGAATTTTGTCAAATCTCCTTTCTGTATCTATTAATATGATGATATGGTTTTTATCTTCATTTTGTTTTTCTGGTATATCTCATTTATTGATTTGAATATATAGTACTGCACTGCGGGAATAAATTCCATTTGTTTTTCTTATATCATTCTTTTAATGTACTGCCGGCTGGTAGTTTTTTTTATTTTTGAAAAAGTTTGCAGCTATGTTTATCAAGGATAATAATTAATTTTCTTGTAGTGTCTTTGTCTGGTACTAACTAATAGGCATGGCACCAATCTCTGAAGATAAGTTTGAAAGTGTTTCCTCTTCAGGATTTGGGGAAGGTTTAAATCTTCCTTAAATTCTTGGTAGGATTCTTTGGTGAAGCCATTTGGTCCTGGGATTTTCTTTGTTGGGAGACTTTTGATTACTGTTTCAATTTCCTTACTTATTATAGATATTTTCAGATTTTCTATTTCATGATTTAGTATCTGTAGGTTGTGTTTCTAAGAAGTCATAGGTTAGCCTATGTATGTAACTGTCTATAGTAGTTTCTTTTTTTTTTAAAGATTTATTTATTTATGCATACAAGCACTGGGGCACAGACCAGAGGTGTTGGGGGGCGAGAGGATTCACCACAGAGAGCGGGG
>JAGFMF010011576.1:213820-239550 GCA_019455555.1 Galemys pyrenaicus
CTCCCTGCTCTCTGTGGTGAATCCTCTCACCCCCCCCACACCTCTGGTCTGTGCCCCAGTGCTTGTATGCATAAATAAATAAATCTTTAAAAAAAAAAATACTACCACATCTTCTTGATCTACTCATCTGTTTTGAGGCATTTAAGTTGTTTCTATATCTTGGTTATTTTAAATAGAGTTGCTATAAACATAGAAGTGCATGTTTCCTTTTGAATTAGTATCTTTGTGCTCTTTGGATAGATACCTATGAGTGGGATTGCTGGGTCACATGGTAAATCCATTTTTAGTCTTTTTTTTTTTTAAGATTTATTTATTTATGCATACAAGCATTGGGGTACAGGCCAGAGGCGTGGGGGGGGGTGAGAGGATTCACTACAGAGAGCAGGGAGCAGAACAGGCAGATCAACGGAAGTACACTGCTGAGGGGAGCAGCAGGCACAGCAGGAGAGGTCTGCTGCACCATGTGGGTCCCCTCCCTGGCTGGCAGCAGGGATCGAACTTGTGCTGCAGTGGCTGCGGTTTGCTTTATAGTGCGTTGCTTAACCCACTGCGCCACCAGGGAGGCCCACTTTTAGTCTTTTTTTTTGAGGAATCGCTACACTTCTTTCCATAGGGTTGGACCAGTCTACATTCCCACCAATGATGTTCCTTTTTCTACACACCTTCAACAGCACTTGTTTGTGGTTTTTTGATATGGGCCATTCTCAAGGTGTGAGGTGATATTTCATTGTAGTTTTGATTTGTGTTTCCCTGGTGATAATGAACATTTTTTCACATGTCAGCCATTTGTATGTCTTCTTTGGAGAAATTACCTATTTAACTCTTCTGCCCATTTTTTGATTGGGTTGTTTACTTTCCTTTTTTGAGTTGTATTAGTGCTTTGTATCAATCCCTTATCAGATGTATGGTGTGTAAATATTTTCTCCCATTCAGTGGGGTGTCTCTCTGTTTTGGTCACTGTCTCTTTCACTGTACAGAAGCTTTTTAGTTTGATGTGGTCGCAGTTGTTTATTTTTTCCTTTGTTTTCCTTGCTGCTGTAAATGAGTCTGCAGAGATGTTTCTGAGGTTTAATGTCATGGAGTATTGTGCCTGTTTTCTTCTATGTGTTTTATGATTTCAGTTTTACAGCTAAATCTTTTATTCATTTTGAGTTGATTTTCATGTACCAACATAGTATTAATCAATTCAGATCCTTAATTTTCATGGAATATGAGATATGATTCCATAACATAGTAATATTTTATTTGGCCTTCTCAAGGGAAAAGCTGTTCCACAGAAACAGATTTTCCAGGAACCATTAAAATTTTATATCTAGCACATAAGTACATCTCCTTTGACTGTGACTTTATTTTTTTATTCTGGGTTATGTTGAGATTTTTTTGTTTGCTTAAAAATACTTCAAGTTATGAAGCATTCTGTGGTATGAAGTATAGAAATGCTTCTTATGCTAGTCAGAGCTAGTGTTTTCTAAAAGTAAAAAAGCATACAGCTAGCTGCAAGATCAAGTTGATGATCATTTTTCCCCCATTCAAATACATATTATGTGTTTGTAGTTTTTAAACCAGCAGTAATACAGTTCATTTAGAGTCAATACCAGAAATCCATCCTTCCTTAAAGAACTTTTATTATTAATTTTAAAGCTAAAACGGTCATACTCTACTAATGAAGAGAAGTTAAAATTTAAATTTGTTTCATATTAACTGTCTGTGGGTATGGACTCTGTTTTTACCACTTCAAAGCCTAATTACTGTATTTGGTTTGGTATGTAAAGACACCCATCTGAATTGTAGCATTAAAAGCTGCTATATTCTTTTCTTCTCTTTCTGTGTAAAGCAAGCCATTGTACTCAGATCAAGATATAACTAAGAGAAAATGTTACATGCTAATGTTTAGTCAGCAGGTGGAGCTCAGATTCTTTAAAGTTTTCAAAAGCAAACAGTGGTATTTTGTAATGAAAAGACTTCCTTTGATTAAAAGAAGTTGAAATCAGAGTTAATTTATAATACTAAAATTTTTCAATTTTGGAAGAGCTCATTTTTCAGTTTGGTATAATTATTTGCCCCAAGCAGACAAAAAAAGGACTTTAAAGATAATGCTTACTTATTTTTTTTCCTTATTTTAAAATCTAGAACTTAAATTTTTATTTCAAATTCAGATTTGTACAGATTCTTTGAATATATTTCATTATTCCTATATGGTTTTTATTTTTTCCGAGAATTCATAAAATGAAATCTTTTCTTATCTATGCAATAGTGGCACAACAAAACACAAATTCCTTTTGTGACTGATTATGTGTTTAAATTCAATTTGCATAAATATAGATTGATGGAAAGCTCCATTAAAAAACAAACTAAATAAATATGTTTACAATGAAGTTTAAGTTGCTTAGAACCCTATTTTATGTTACTCTGAACTATAATACCAGTGATTTTAAGATACTCCAAAAGATGATGATGGTTTTATAAACATCAGCAAAGCATATTTATTTTCTAAAAGTCTAAAGATCTGATTTAATATTCACACTGGAATGATACTACAGAACACTTTATACTCGTACGTGTTTTTATGCCATGTTTTATTTTTCACAGGTCAGATCTTACCCCTTACAACTTAGTCATTTGCATATTAAAATGTAACTATATATATTTATGATAATACTGAGATAGGAGTTATTTACCTATAAAATCATTATTCCTTTCACCCAAAGAATAGTTTAACATATATTTGTAATTGGGAGAAAGGGAACAAAGAAAACTGTGAGACTGGAAACTTGAACTTGTTTTTGCAAAGTAGGAAATTTAGAAAGCTATGATTGAAGGTTGTATTGTTTGCAAATTCTAGTTCCCCTACAATGAAAAGGTAGCCAGTTTTGTGGAATGAGATTAAATTTGTCTTATTCCCCAGTTATTAGAAGTGGAAGAATAATACATTTCCTCCTCCCTACTCTACTCCCATTGCCTCTTCTGTCCTACCAGTGGAAAATCAATCACTGCATATAAAGAGAAATGTTACTGCCACTGAGTATATTATACATATGGAGGTAAAAAGACAGGAATAATGAGAACAATTCTACTCTAAATTCAAAGTGGATTACTTCATTGAAAATTTAAATGCATTACTTTATTAGAAAATTATCTTTTTTCTTTACGTATAATATTTTAATAACTAAACAGTTTCTTCACTGGTTTTATCTTTTTCCGTTAGGACTCTCGAAATGGGTACGGCAGCAGATTCATCATCATTCAACCTTTGAAAGTGCGCTGGAGTCCTTGACGGAATTTTCCAAAAAGCATCAAAAAGTCATTGATATAGCCAAAGAAGACAGGAAGTCTACAGAGGACAATCAGTCTACCCTTGAAGTGCCCTGTTTGAAAGACATTACCTCTACTTACTTCTTAGAGAAAGCAGGTCAACTATCACCAGAAAATCCTAGGGAAAATGATGCAAAAATGTGCACCCAAGAACTACAGTGTCCTAAAATGAATCCATCTCTACCAAGTGGCATCATCTCCAGAAAAGAGAAAAGTATGAGAAGTTCTGCTCATTTACATATGATAAAGACATCTTTCATTATATTTGTAAAATCATATTTATTCTACAGATTAATTTTCTTAAATATGATGGTTTCTTTTTAATATGAGAGGTCATAAGATAATGGAATTGTAGGGTGTACTAGAATGGGAACAACTTTTGTCAGGAAACCTGACTATATTTTAGGCTTTTCCACTAACAAATCACCATTAATTAGTTTTGTGACCATAATCAAGTCTCTTAACTTTTTAGAGTCTTAATAGAAGCAGGAATAACTGTGAAACTCCTCCTCCAGGTTGGGTTTTTAAAGATCAAATAAGATTCACAATATCGTAAAGTACTAAACAAAGAGTAGTTGTCATGCTAAAGGGAAGATTAAAAACTGATCTACTTTATAAATACTTCTCTTACATGAATTTCCTAGTTTAGGGATATGAGAGTCATTTATCATAAATGATAAAAAATAATATTTTAAAATATATGAGAATATAATGGTTTAGCAGAGATTGACAGACTGTGGCCTATGAACAGATTTGGCCTGCTGTTTCTGTAAATAAAGTTTAATGGAACACAGTCACGCCCATTCATTTAAATTTTGTACACAACTGCATACTTGAGTAGTTATAATAGACACGCTGTAACACAAAAATCTACAATATTTATTATATAGCCTGTTATAGAAAAAGTTTGCTGAACTGTGCTCTGTATCATTGGACATAATTTTAGTTGTTTTACTTAATAAATCAGGGTAATATATTTTAAATAAATGTTTATTTTTAGTATATAAAATATTTTTATATTAAATATATAATATATTTTAGTATATAAAAAATAGTATATAAAAATACAATCTTTCATAGCAAATAAATGTGAGAGTGAATTTAGGCCATTACACTGGTAATAAGAAAATCTAGGTTCCACTCCAGTTCTGATTATTAGCCAGTTTTATAACTAAGTAAACTTAAGCAAATAACGGCTTTTGTGATTGTAACTTTCCTTAAGGAAATTAGTCTAGATTAGTTTCTCTCAATTACTGACTAGTGGATTTTCATAGCAAAATTTTATAACCTGTGCCCTCCTTCACTCAGTCTTCTTCCTCTTCCTTGTTACCCCTCCTTTTTCCTTGGAGCAGGTGATGTATAATTTGATATTTACCAGACAGCATTATAACTTGGGATAGAGCCATGGAGACCTAAAATGCCTTTCATTTTTGCTTTCCATTCTAAGATGGAAATCTTGTTTCTACTCTGTGTACCCTATATACATATTTAAATGTATCCAATAAAAATAATTTTACTATAACATTTACATTAGTTAGGAGCAGAAAGTTAAAACTATTAAATTTTTGTATTCACAGATGATCCAGTATTAGTGGAAGAGTCTGCCAAGGCAGTGAAAGCAGAAAAAATTGTCATTTCCAGATCTATAAGCCCAACCTTTGACAAACAAACAGGAAGAGTCAACTGGTGTAGCTTTAATTCTTTGGGACAGAATCTTACTTGTAAAACTCTGACTGTAGCACCTCAGTGCAGGTCATCAGAAGATGGTGCCTCTAGTTCTTCCACATTCAAAGCAGAAAGGGGATGTAAAACTGCTTTGCCACTCACCAATAAATGTGAGTCCTCATCTCCTACAGTAAGCACATCATTTGAACTGTGCCCTCAATCAGAAACTATTATTCCATCAATAAAGACTGATGCTACTCTTGAAAAGAATCCTTCAGAACAGCTACTCTTTTGTGAAGACGCCCTAAACCCAGATGCTGAATCGTCTCTAGTAAGTGAAAAATCTCAAGTTTCTACTTCAAATAGAGATTTTGAAAGTGAAGCAGAAGATGAATCTATCTATTACACACCTGAACTTTATGACCCCATAGAAACAAATGAAGAAAAAAGTCAACTAGTTGAAACTGATCAAGATAATAGGTTAGCTAATAATTCAAACTGCATTTTAGCTGAAGATCTTTTTGAAAACAGAGCTATGAATGGATTGAATTCAGACAAAGAAATGAATGCTGAGGATTGTACAGACCCAAAATTGAACAGATTCATGCATATTAAAGAAAGTAAAATTGATGATATTAATAGTAATGTAAAAACAACTCATGAATGAATTGGAACTGGGAAAAGCTCATGAAACAGATATAAAGAACTTTAAACAGTGTCCTTCCTAAAATATAAAGGTGTGTTCCTTGATGTTAGGTAACAGTACTTGTCAAGCTATAAAATATATCATCATGCGTGGGGTAATATATTACCTGTTATGAATAATCTATACATTGGATAAGTGGTATAGTTTCTTTAATTTTAGATATAATTTTCACTTTAATTCAATATCGTTATAGAATTAAATGTCTTATTTTATGTTCAATGATATGCTCTACTGTTCTTGAGTTTTGATATAGTGATCAGTGCAAAATATTTTCCTCCACAAGTCTTAGTTAAATGCAGGTTAAAATTTGTCTATTTTATGGTCCTCTTAATCTTTTTTTTCCAAACTAATACCTAAAAATTAATAGCAGTCTAATCCAATCACACTGCAACCATGTTTCACTATACATTTTGCTTCAGCTCATGATTTTTTTTGAATCAAAATTTTCTTGAAAAGTTTAATTTTGTAAAACTGCTTATGTATAAGTGATTAAGAATTAAGGAAGAAAACTGCATAAATTTCTAATTGAAATTATTTTTTTGTGTGGCAAACCAAGATTAAGTATTTTCAATATAAGTTTAATTCAACTTTCAAATGTTAAATTTTCAGTTCTAACTAGCTTCAACTCCATTGTGGATAGAAGCAACATGTTATAGCATGAAAGCTTTAATTATGCAATAGTTAAGATAGTAAGGTCCACAAATAAATTTAATAAGCTGTCACTAATACATAACTGGCTAAAAATGTCCCCTTTTGAGCAGCTAGGAAATTTTTCTGAATATTTTGACTGTGTTTCTGTGACTGAAGCTATATTTCTGATCAAAAATGGTTATAAGAGATGTTCTTCTCAGATCATTCTAAAAATACATTCATATTATCTTTTCCTAAGAAACATTTGTTATTCAGTGAATATTTAGGCATCTTATGAGAGGTTTCAAATGAAATTTTATGAGCTGTTAAAGTTGTGGATGGGGTTTCAAGTCAGAATTCCTAAGCAGTCAAGTATCTTTTATATTCAGTTGGAGAAAGGAATAATTATATATGCCTAAGTTATTTTTGTTTTGATAGCATTTAGACTGACTACAGCATGATTCATTCTATGATATTGGCTGTAACAACTCTAAACATAGAGTTCAAAGAAATTTAAATTGATAGTTTACCAGTTAAAAAATTAAACTGTAGCTTGGGATATATTAGATACTACTTAGCACTGTTTTTTTTTTTTTTGGTTGAATATGAAATAGTAACTGGGGAAGCAAGATCTTTAACAGTGCAACCATTAAAACATTTTGGACCATTAAAATAGCCTTTCGAAGAATTAGCAAACTAATGAGAAAAATCAAGATGTTATTTTTTAGTCACACTTTAGGTTTATTATCCAAATTAATATCATATACTATCTCCTTTGCCTAGAAATTATTTTTTTAGTTTTTTCAAAATCTAGTTCTTTCAAGATTAAATTATTCCATTACTGAAAATTTATATAGAGACATAATACAAACTTTTAGTAATTCCAAAAGATATTTCAAAATATTTGAAACATTGAAACTGTTGAAATAGTCTCCTCAGATCACAACTTTGACCACAATATTTCAAGAAATAAAATACTAGCCTTTACAATAAAGTAGGAGATAGAATATTTTCCTGAGTTATATCTTTAGAGATGTTTTAGCGTTAAATATGTAAACATATTTAAAAGACAGTCTGGCATGTTGCAGGCCAGCAATTATGGTTAGTAAATCAATCACATATGTGTTGTATACATGTTTTTTCTCTAATGATAACAGAGAGAAGAGAGAGAGAGAATGACAAAAGAATTGTTAGGTAGTAGAAAGGAAAACTTATTTGGTTATTTTTTAAGGCTTTTGAGATAATATAAGAAGTTATTTATCAGATTTGCCTTACCCAAATCAATGCATGTGAAATAATCATCTGATACTGAATTTATTCAATGGTTGAAATTATGTAGAGAATACAGGTCACAAACCAGGAAAACTACTAGGTGGAGAAGGGACCTTATTCATGGAAGAAAGGTACAATGTAAAGAGTAGATGTTTCATTGCTAGACCTTTGAATTTTAGATGAATCATTTAAAACTTTTTATAATTATGCTGGAAATTAATGACAACTCAAACTGTGCTGCTACTTTGCATTTAATTGTTACATGGTTTTTAATTTGACACTGTTCTTAAGTTCGCATAAAGCTTTGTCTTTATTTTTCCTATGATCTTTCTATTTAACATTAATCTCTTAAGAAGGCTTTCATATATGTCTGTAATATGACTGTCATGTTTTCTTATAGTAAAACACCTTCAAAATAGTTAAATCTTTTGGAATTATAAAACTTCATGAAATCAGTTTGCCTGTTAAATAATCGCTTGAAAGATTGGTTATGGCAGTCATTTAACCTCAAAGTGGTGGCCTCTTTTTTTGTACTTGGTTACCACACAACTGTTCTTGTTCATACTCTTTTTGACCCCAGATTTATCAATGAGCTACACAAGATTTTTGCTTTAAACTTTATAAACTTATAGTATTTTGGTCTATTTTCGTAGGCAAATTGCCAATCTTTTGTCAATTGAAAGACAATATTAATTCTGAACTTTTCCATAATAAAAAAGATATAAGTCCACACCAGACAATGAATAGCTAAGGAAAGTAAAATTGCAATATGAAGTATCTGTGTATATATTAAACATGAAGAACATTACTTCAGGAAATGGAAATTTATTCAGATGACCTAGGCTTAATGGTTCTCTAGCCTTTCAAGATCTTTGTGTCCACCAAGAACAACAAAAAAAGACTTTTGTTTTATAAATCTTAATTTGATAGAACCATTAGCTGCCCAGCTCCCTGCATTCCACAATGGAGCCTTGTTAGAATATCCACAGAGCCTTGTTAGAATATCCTGAGCCACTGGATCACCTTATTGGTGAAACCACCTTATAATGAAGTTCTTTCAGTAACTAAATCTTGGACTAGGTCCAAAATAACTCATCTTATAACAAATTCCCTCTATAATAAATAAGATTTAATGTATTAGAAGGAAAACAAAAGTTGTAGGAAACTTACTATTCCAAGAATTTAAACTTTGAAAATTTGTTGGTAAATACTGATTAAAAGGAATACTATATTTGCTAGCAAGGCGCAATCAGTAGATATTCTGGACTCTTTGTTTTTTTAAAATAAATTCATTTCTTTATTCCTTTTTTAAAAGCAACTTATGATTTTGATTATCTTGTGCTTTTCCTAAATTTCATTTCGCATTATTTTATATCATTTACAAAACAGCATTAAAATATCTTTTGGATATTTGACATTATAAAGTACTAAACTGTACAAGTGACATATCACTTATCTAAACTATTTTCAATGCATCACCTTTTATATATAATTCGTATATAATTGAAGGGGTGTAAAGAAATTAAGTACTGATCGTTATTATTTTGGATCAGTTATTGTCTTGGTTTATTTTCCCCCTTTTTTTCAAATTGATATTAATTGTATTCATATTTAAATATTAACTGTGCATTCCAACATTGATCTCTTCTAAAAGGACCCAAATAAACTGCCTTGCCAGGCAGGACTTTACTGTATTGCTTGTGGAGCTGAATTATTACTTAAAGTAGAAAGAGGTAGGACATAAAAGGGCATACTGTGTACCATCTTTGGCCTTGGCTCACCTAAATCACAATAAAGTGAACAGAGTTAATAATTCTATATTTCAGTCTTTAAAGTTGACTGGAAATATACATGAACTTTATGTTGCCATAAGACTTGGAAGTATGTTCCAATTCCACCTGACTGACTTGGCAAGTTATTTAACTTCTATGAACTCCTGTTTTTTGGTTTTTATTTAAAATTGGAGCTAAATAATAATTTTGTATGAAAAAGGTCCAAAGTGATAAGTATCATACAGTATATAAAAGCTTTTTATTTCACGTTAGGCAAGGAGAAATGGTAACAGGATTTGGGTCAAAGGAGTAAATTTTGGGTAGATTCTAGCTCTGCCAATTTTTGAATGAGTGGTCTTGGTCATAATATTTTACCTCATATTTTGTGAGATGAAGAAAGCAAGTAAGCAATATCTGCCTAAGAGCATTATTGTGAGGATTTAGTGAAATGACATACAATATGTGAAAGTGCTTTGTAAAACCTGAAGTAATGTCCAAATGTTAGTTGTTGGGAAACTGAAATAATGTATTAATTGTTACCACAGTATCCTGAAATGCACCTTCAAAAGGACTAATAAACCTGCTAGAATTTGATTTATGTGCTGAAAATTACTTTGAGATTTTAAGCATTTCTATGTAGTTACTTTTTTATTAGTATGACTTAGATACTCTGAAATTTTATCTTCCACTTTACATTTCATTTTTATTTCTTAAAATGCATACACATTGCAAACAAAAACAGTTACAAAGGAACACTGAAATCCATACATTGTATTAACATTTTATATAAAATGCATAGGGCAGGGTTTGTTTGGATTTGGTTTCTGTTGTTTCTTATGATACTCTCAATATTATATTTATTAACTAAATGAGTTGAAAGAAACATTCTGTTAATAATGTGTTTATTTCTATCAAGACTATCATATGATCCTGGACTCTCATAAATACCTATTTAACCATTTGCTAGACTCTAGTAATCTTTCTCTTTCTAAAATTTTTATTTTTATTTCATAACAGTATTAAATCCCTCACACTTAACTCCTTCAGTTGTGGGCCAGGTGTGCCATTTATGTTTCTTTTAAAGGCGTACATTTACTAACTTCACTACAAAGATTGTTAGACTTTTACACATTGTCTTTGCTATGTCCATAAACAATGTTCTCATACAACTGGATTCTAAAATATTAATTAAATTTCATATTAACTAATTGGTTAGCCAGAATTCTATGTTTTTTTATAAGCCTTTCAAACCTGTTCTCACCCAGGGGCAACATTTATTTTTCTACCTGTGTCCCAATGTAATATTATTTGATAATGCAATTAATATTGTAGAAGTCTGTCTCTTACTCACTGTGACCTCCTTAGATGAGAGCAGCTTCCTATACTACCTGACATTTACTTGTCCATCCTCTCATTCAGCTGACATAGTTTGAGAGCCTACTTTGCATTAAGAGCTTTTGATGGTGAAAAGATAATTAATACAAGAATCATATCAAGCAGGGATTCATAACCTAATTTACATGCAAGCACTTACGGTACAGTATAATAAAAGCTATAATAGAGGCAAGTCACACAGACGTATTTGTTGAGTATAGGCATGCTGGTTGTATAATTATGATTCAAACTAGAGAATCTGTAAGTTAATAGAGTTTGTTTAACAAGGAAACATTTTTTTTAAAGATTTATTTATTTATGCATACAAGCACTGGGGTACAGGCCAGAGATGTGGGGGGTGGGGTGAGAGGATTCACCACAGAAAGCAAAGAGCAGAACAGGCAGATCAATGGAAGTACACTGCTGAGGGGAGCAGCAGGCACAGCAGGAGAGGTCTGCTGCACCATGTGGGTCCCCTCCCTGGCCGGCAGCAGGGATCGAACTCATGCTGCAGTGGCTTCAGTCTGCTTCATAGTGCGTTGCTTAACCCACTGCGCCACCAGGGAGGCCCCAACAAGGAAACATTTTGACAGATTTAATTTTTTAATGAAAAGTTAAAATTTCAAAGCATATTCTTGAGGAAATTCAGGATAGTTATTTTTCCTGATGTTTCCATCTTTAGATCTCTTAGTCTCTCTACTGTGGATTATTGTTACTTACCTAAAGAGAATACAACAAATATATATTCTGTGGTGCTTTTAGTCTATAACTGTATTAAGGAACCTTAGCCATTAGCTCATTTGACTCGCAAAGTAAATTGCCAGAATCAGCAACACAAGTGGCATTATCCTCATTTTACAACTGAAGAAAATGAAACATAATGAGACCACAAAAAATGTTGTACTGCTCTTTCCACTGTGTTGGTACGTTTGTACTTTCAAACTGATTTTAGTCCAGTTTTGTTTCCCAAAATCTCTTTATAGAAGGTCGTCTGAAAGTGAGCCTTTTATCTTACTTTCTTCCAAAGGAGTATGTTTTGAATAGTTGTACAACATTCATTAAGGCGGATAAGCCCCTTGAGGGCCATAACAGGCCTAGAACATTGTACATTGCTTGGCACATATTTGGTGCTTAGTAAATATTTTTTCATGAGAAAAAGAAGTCCTCTCAAAATAACCCCCAAATTTAGCATGAATAAAAGATATGCCATCAAGAAAAAAATTAGCATTGCCTCAAGTAGCATAACTAGTGAGACAGAATCAGAACTAGTGCTTAGGTGTCATAATTTTCAATTCCAGATTCTTACCAATTTACCAATACCAAAGCCTCAGTTTCTTAACTTCATCTCTTATGATTTCACCTCCACTTTATCCATCTACCTCCATGTTGTTTATTTTTGCTTCTGTTTTCTAAGACATATTTGTAAGCCCTTGTTTGTTTTTGTTACTCATGTATCTGGTAAATGCTTTAAAATATTAAGCACCTAATTTTTAAAAATATATACTTTATTTTTCATTTTTGTACAGTGTATATTTCTTGTTCCCATGAAATTCTTATCACCAATTCACTGCACCATCACCATAGTCCCTTCTGCTCTTCCCACCCATTTTGTTACTTCTCCCTCTTCCTCCCTGAGGGAATGTCTCAGTTTATAGCTGTTTGTTGATTTTGATTTTTAATTTATTGTAATTAATTTTTTTCCTTAGTCCCTTATTTGTTTCCTCTACATTCCTCCTATAAGTGAAACCATCTGATATTTTTCCTTTTCTTTCTGGCTTATTTCACTGAACATAATCCCTTCTAGCTCCATCCATTATACTGCAAATTGCATGAGTTTATCTTTTTGATTGCTGTGTAATATTCCATTGTGTATATATACCACATCCTCTTGATCCAGTCATCTATTTTTGGGCATTTGGGTTGTTTCCATAGCTTGCCTATTGTGAAAAGTGCTGTGATAAACATAGGTGTGCAGGTATCCTTTTGAATTAGTGTTTTTGGGTCCTTTGGGTAAATTCCTAAGAGTGGGATTGCTGAATCATATGGGAACTCCATTTTTAGTAGTATGAGGAACCTCCACACCACTCTTTATAGTGGTTGGACCAGTTTTAAGCACCCAATTTGTAGCACTGTTCTCACAAACTGATCTGAGGCATGCTATCTTGAGGTTGGCTGCTTTGGGAATCCTGCTTTGATTTGATATTACATTGTTTATTCCTATTTTGGCATTTTAAAGTAGGGCAGATCATCTACTTTGCTTATATTAAACACAAGATAATGAAAGCCCAAACCAATTGAATTACTGTAATCAGCAGTGTTTAAGAAAATTATTGTAATGTTAGTGTGATATACCTTTGCTAAATCTTTTTCATCTTATTTTATTCTTAGGATTTTTTTCAAAGCCTTTTCCAAAATACTGTACTGATAAAAACAAAAAGAAATCTTCCTGAATGTCAAATTGTACAAACCCCTATGCCATTGCTTATGTCAGCATACAGACCAGAAGAAAGTTTATTTTATGTCATCGATGACAGTACTACCCTTAGCCATTTAAAAACCACATTAATGATTTATCAAATTTCAATGAAGAATGATTGTAAACTTGCTTACTGGCTATATCACTCCTTTGTGACACTCTAGTTTTCAAGTATAAATAAGACAACTTTTTCATTTTCATGTGAATTCTAAAGTGAAAAGTAATTTTAAAGCACTTTTTAAAAGTTCCACTATCTTCATGGTTACTACACCTGTGTAAAATATATAAATAAATTTTAAAAAGAAAAAAAAAAGTTCCATTATCTAAAGAATTGCAAAGGAAGAAGAAAATAAAGCAGAATCTCCAACTCATTTTGTTCAAAATGAAGAAATATGTAAATAAGGAATGTCACATTGGAACAGATGAGACATTGATCTATCTGTGTCTGATATTGAACCCAAACAAAATGCATTCCCAAGATGCAAATCCAGATGTCAGGCTTTGGCAAGCTTGTCTTGGGTAAGGATGGGCAGTAACTCATGAAACAACCTGCAGGATAAAAGAGACTGGGTTCTACCAGCTGTTCGTAAAAAATAGTGGAATGGTTACTTAAATGTCAACAAATAACCCATAAACCCAAGTCCTTTTTGTTTTTTATACATCAGTCTTAGGTTGCCTAATGCTCTTTTGCAATTTCACAGCCCCTTTCAAAGCTGTTCATCATGTTCATTTTTATCTTACTAATACCTATTTCTAATGTTGGCTAGAAGGGACCACACTGTATATTATGATTTATATCAGACCTGCACTCACCCAGAAATAATCTTAAATTCCACTCATTCCTAGAAGCTATGTGACTCCAGAGAAGTGTAAATGCTGACATCAAATAACCCATCATTTAACCTATTATTTATCTATTTTCAGTATCAGTGAATCATCTAAACTCTTTTCTGGCCGTCTAAAATCTGAAGGTAACAAAGTTTATAATACCCATTTATCCAATATTAGGTATGAAAGATACTTATAAAACTATGATTTGGGATTTTCCTTGATGCGACGCCCTCCAAGGTGGGCTATTCATGACAATTTTGAATGTTTACTTTGGTTGCAAATGTCTGTAGGAACATATGGTCAGGTCATATGGTTCTAATAATGTTCTTTTTAATACTTTGCAGCTTTGACCAGTTTCAATAATTTTCCTGGAATTGGAAATTCTTGTAGGAATGTACCCATTTGTCAAAAAATGAAAATGTGGTTGTTAAGAACTTGGCTTGAATCAATATAGAAGTATGAAAACTTTGAGAACTATAGGGTTGTGTAAATTTGGTATTATTATTACATAAATTCATCCCATTTCAACTTTATATCCTTAAAGTGAAAGGCTATGTTGTTAATTTTTTTCTGAACTACATCCTCTAATGCTTCCTCACTGTGAGTTTCCTCTCTTTTTTATAGTGACTTCTAGGCCCAATGTAATTCAGTCCCAAAAGAGATTGGGAGAGTGGTGTGTATAAGAAAGGTTCTCTCCTGATCTTTTGTCGTCTCTTTGCCTCAACCGAACACCTCTGTTTCATAGTTAATCATGAATTCCTACAGAAGATAGCAAGTACTCAGTCAATACCTAGTGTTCTCACTTCCTCATGAAAACTTAAGAGTGTTACTCACTTTGTACAAAAGACAGTCCAACACAGAGAAGATTTTCCTTGCCTTTTTGAGATTTGTTTGTTGCATTGTTCAGCTAAAAAATGTAGAGAACCCGAAACTAGATACATAACAGTAATGCCATTATTGTGATGTGTATACTGTAAAGGGAGCAGTGCTCTTCCCACAGGTGTGTTACAGTATAGAAGCTGGAGCACAATTATGTTGTTACTTCTAATTGCTGAGGAAACATTGGCATCTCTAAAATGTCTTTTAAAATAGTCTTTTTTTGCATGTAATTTCTATTACAGCCTCTATTGTGAGAAATATTGCTTTCTCATATTTACATATAATCATCACATTTCTGTTTAAAAACTGCCTAGTGTTAAAATTTGAAAAATACCATTTCACAATTAATGTAAACAGATTTTCTTATATTAGAATATGGAGCTTTATTAATAGTGCTTTCAATTTTATGTTGTTTTATCTGCAAGCAAAGAATTGCATTTTTTTTTTTGAAAAAAATTTTGATTCTTAGCATGGCAGCAAGCCAAATGGTCCAGAGCATGAACTTTGGATATGAACATTTTAAATCCCAGTCTACTAGTGTTTAACTTATATTCCCGAAAACTCAGTTTCCTTATCTATAAAATAAGTGCAATAATACCTCATAGAGTTACTATGAGAATAAAATGATGAATTTATATATAGTAGGCATTAGCAAATGTAAGCTATTGCGCTTTTAAAAATTTATTTCTGTGTTTTTCTCTTAGACTAATGGCTGTTAAAATAAAAAATTTCCCTTTATATACATTAGTTAATGGTTTTCAAAATCATTTTCCAGTCTTAACATCCAATCCACTTTCTAGTAGACCTTTATAAGTGAAATTGAAATGTTGGATCTGGAAGTTCAGAGTTTATGAAAAATGTTTTTTATTTTTTGTAGGCATGGAAACAGGTTTATCTTTAAATACCATCTGGAATATGAAAGAATGCTCTTAAGCAGCAACTTACAGTATAGAATTGTGTCACTTGGTCTCTATTCCCACGTCCTTTAATTGGGGCTGAATAAGTGACCCTACAAACATTGCTGAATTAAGGGTAAGTTTATATACTGCTTATGCATAACTATATTTGTGATGAAGCTATATGAAGTATTGCTATATAAAGATAAATATAATTAATAAGGCCTGTGCACTCTCGATAAAAAAAGAAGTATGATATACTACTAAAAATTAACTATGCCTAGATATAGTACTTTAGTTAGCTTGACATTAAACTGTGTCACAGTCAAAACTAAAAAACCATTTAATATAACATATACTTCTGTAGGGCAGTGAAATAACACTTTTAAAAAAAACTTGTATTATTAAAATATTTCTGTCTTCTATCTGTGTATTTTCAATCTGTTCATTTAAGCCTAATCAGGATTAAATATACATTGGAGACAAAGACATAACCCAAAGATTAGACTTGAAAAATAAGGATCGGATTTCCAACTCAGTATAAACTGCTAGAGCATATCTTTAAACCAAGAGATTCAAAATTAATAATGTAAACAATTTGGTTATAAATATAGTTCCATCAGAGGATGGTAATACTTTTAAAAAAACATACTTTTACCAAACAAAGACTAGGGACATTCTTAAGGAACTATGAATAACATTGCTTTTATTATCAAAAAAAGTCAAAGTCTAGTAACTAAACATAATTAAGATTTTTAAAAATGTTTTCTTAGTATAATATAATGCAGTCTGTATGACCATGAACTTTTCAATGAGACTGATTGGATATCAAATTCTACTTCTGCTGCTTTATTACTTCCATAACCCAGAGCAAGTTACTTAACTTTTCTGTGCTTTTGTTTATTTTTTGTGCAAAACGAGGGAAATAGGAATACCTAACCAATAGGGTTGTTCTAAGGGTTAAATGAGTTAATTCTTATAAAACAGTTAGAATAGTACCTGGCGTGATGTAAGAATCAAGCAATGATAATTATAATGCTAATGATCATAATGCTGATTATTACTATTGATATTACTCTAAAATTAGCCTTTGGTTATTAAAAAAAAGAGTACAGGTTCATTTATTATCCCAGTATTAAACAATTTGAACTCAGAAACTTTTATCTATTTCACGCTTATGAAAAATTTAAACTATAATAGTCCTCTTTTAACATCATGAAATAGTATTATATTCCCTTAGCAACAGAAATGCTCTGCTGCTGTGGATTTTATAAGGTGAGTTTCAATACACATTCAGAGGAAATGCCATTTATAAGCACACAGTTAATTGAATACTCACAGGAAGAGCATAGTTAAGTACTATTCCTTTGTGGGCTGGTGAATTATGCCTTACAATTAATATTTCTCTGTGGGAAAAAAAATAGAGTTTGTCTTTCTTCCAAGGAAGGTAAAATTGGCAGTATGGGGACTTTGAAAAGTTCTGGCAGAATTATATGTTTTATTTTTTAAAATTTACTCTTCCCACTTAGAAATGTAATAAAGATTTTGTAACAACGTTTGTTCCATTGTCTTGCTGATAAGAAGGTTAGACAGGAGGGCAAGCACACCCTTATTTTGGCTGGAGCCATAGGGAATTAGACTTCACATAAGATTTTTTTTTTAAGTTATGCTGTATCATGTCCATCGATAACATGCTTATACTATGAGTTAGGAAATTACATCATTTGTCATATACATTAACTAGAGATATGTGTCCCTGAGAGATAACTTAATTTTTATTGTCTTGTACAATCTTACCTAAATCACACCAGAATCCAGGTATCATTTTTACTTATTTTAATGTAATGATTTTTTCTGGATGTTGAAGGTGCTTAGGAATGTAAAATCTGACATGCCTGTATATACAAAAGCTTTGTGTAAATGAAGGATTAGTTCTGCTATTTCTGGCTTCCCTGAAGGTGATTTTTATAGCTATTTTTGACAATCTTACTGATGAAAATGAGATTTGTTCCAGAAATGTTAACATTTTTAACCCAAATACATCATTTGCTATTTAATAATCAGTTTCAGGAAGGTTTTTTGTTGTTGTTTTGATTATCATGTAGCGTAAACTACATTTTCTCTGATTTGTTGTTTTTAACACTCCTTTTTTCCTCTTCAGAAACACCCACTGAATAATGTTTTAGTTTTTAATTCTATGTACATCTATTTTTCCTTCTCTTTTTTTTCTCATGCCTACTTATAACCCTTTCATTTATTTTTTTGCTACTGCTTGTAAATTAGGGTTTACGTACTAGTATTCTTTTTTTTTTAATTTTTATTTATTTTTCCTTACAATGTTTGCTTTCTTCCCTGGGTGTAGTCCCCATAGAATTTCCACCACCAGTTCACCTGTGCACCATCACCATAGTGCTTTTCCCATCCCTGCCTTGATCCCAATCCCTCCCTCTTCCCTACAGAATGTCTGTTTTGTAGTTGTCTGTTTATTTTTGTTTTGTTTTCATTGTCCACCTATAAATGAGACCATCCGGTATTTTTCCTTCTGACTTATTTTACCGAGCATAATCCCTTCAAGCTCCATCCATGGTTTCTGAGAATGGCTCCATCCAGGGTTTCTGAGTTTATCTTTTTTGATTGCTGAATAATCCATTGTGTGTATATACAACATTTTCTTGATCTAGTCGTCTATTTTGGGGCATTTGGATTGATTCCAAGCCTTACCTATTATAAATAATGCTGCAATAAACATAGGGGTACATATGTTCTTTTGAATTAATGTTTTTGTGTTCTTTGGATAAATCCCTAGGAGTGGGATTGCTGGATCATATGGTAACTCCATTTTTAGTAGACTGAGGAACATCCATGCAGCTTTCCATAGACGTTGGACCAGTTTGCATTCTCACCAGCAGTGTAGGAGAGTTCCTTTTTCACCATTTCCTTGCCAACATTTGTAGTTGCTACATACTAGTATTCTTTAAATAACTATTAATATAAATCACATTACTTCATAAAAATATTTTGCCTGTTTTAGCGTTCTTAGTAGAAAAGCTAGTAGAAATGTTTTCACCTTTTACATGTATGAATTGATGATGAACCTGTACGTGACTTGACACCTTTATTGTAGTGGAAACACTTAGAAGACCAAAAATGAGAAAGAATAGTTTGCAAACAAAAACAAAATAGCATCCTCAAATATTACAGGAATCATTTCATCCTATTTGACAACTTATAAAAGACAACACTGTGTCAGTTCAAAACATACAGTTAAAGTACTCCCCAGTTAAAACAGCATTTTTGTCTAAGAACTTAGCCATACTCTGGAATCTTTATGTTACTATCTCAACAATATCTCTAAAGCAATTGAAGGAGGAATTAAAAATCTTGCATCCAAAGTTTGCTCTAAGTCATATAGACTGTTATAAACCAGTGATATTTCAATAAAAAAATAATACAAAAACAAAAGAAAAAAAAGATTGACAAGAGTAATAGTAAGAAATAGAAAATTGAAAAAACTTTTCATTCCTCCCAGTTTGGCATTTATACATATATAAATGAAAGAAAATATTAGAGATAAAATAGTTTTTAATGTTTTTAATAACTCATTCTCCAGTGATAATTAAATCTTCAAAATTTTTCTTGTTATTCTTAGAATTTATAAACTTCTAGATTCTTTAGAAACTACCTTAAAATATAGTCAAGAAACCATTCACATATTTTTAGTTATTTTTTGTGAAAGGTTAAGCAAATATACTTTATTATAATTGATTATGTAAATTTTTTTAGTAATTGATAGTTTAGGTAATTGGCTTATTAAAATTTATTGGGTATTTTCTCCAACTAGTTAATTTTCTAATATTATGAAAATCTTTTGGTACATTTCTATTTTAATTTTATTTATTTTTTTAAGATTTATTTATTTATGTATACAAGCACTGGGGTACAGGCCAGAGATGGGGGGTTGAGAGGATTCACCAGAGACAGAGTGGGGAACAGAACAGGCAGATTAACTGAAACATACTGCTGAGGGGAGCAAGGGCAAGGAAGGAGAGGTCTGCTGTGCCATGTGGGTTACCTCCCTGGCAGGTAGCAAGTATCGAACTTGTGCTACAGTGGCTGTGGTCTGCTTCATAGCGCATTTGCGTTGCTTAACGCATTGCACCACCAGGAGGCCCCTCTATTTTAATTTTAAACTCACACACTGAACCCATAATAACAAACATCATTTCAAAACTTTCTTGCTGAGTTTATAGCTCTGTTCAAGAGTACAACTCCAAATTTTTTATAAACAATATATACTTGTGATATATGTATATATATAAACATGTACTATCAAGTATATAAAGAACTCTAAACTGTAAAAAAGCAAAGCAATTAGATATATGAAGAAAAGCCATAAAGAGATATTTCAACAAGGAAGACATACAAAGAACAGAAGAACATAGAAAGAAACCCAATTTGTGAAATACAAGTTAAAAATTACAGTGAGGGCCTCCCTGGTGGCATAAGGGTTAAGTCTCAGCACTGTCACCACTGCAGCCTGAGTTCGATCCCTGCCAGGGAGCTAACCCACGTATGATGCAACAGACCTCTCCTGTCTCTGGCTGCTCCCCTCTGCAGTGTATTTCGGTTAATATGATTATTCTGTTTCCCATTCTGTCTGGTGAAACCTCTCACCTCCTGCACTTCTGGCCTACTCCCCAGTTCTAGGTGGGGGAAAAAAAACTATAATGAGATATCACTACATACCTATAACAATGACTAAAATTTAAAACTATGACAACAGATGATAGTAGAATGTAGAGAAACTCCATCGCTGCTACATTACAGTGGGAATATCAAAGAATAGAGGCACTTCTCAAAGACCACTTTGTTCAAAAGTCAATCAAAGATTTAAGGGATATTTGTACTCACGTTCTGGGGTTCCCTTTTCTAGAACATCATGCCCAAGATTTCCTCCTCAATTTCTAGTCATTCTAGTACCCCAAACTCAATCTATATCTTCTCATCTTAGTAAGACTTTCTACTTGAGTTTTATTTCTGGCAACATGAACTGGAGCTTTTCCTCAAGGGAAAATCTGATTAAATGAAGATATTTCATAGTTTGTTTCACATCCTTCAAGGACAATGACCTTAAGTTTCTGATTTTGGTCATTAATATCTCAAAAGTTGTTTTTAATATTTTATCTAGAATTCATAATTGTTATAGACAGGATGGCTGGTCTAGTACAAGCTACTTCACCATTATAGGAAATTGTTTTTTCATACTTATTATAGAATTTTAAGGTTTTTAAAAAATTTGAATTAAGACCCTAATACAGTATATACATTGAGATTGATGTCTTTTAAGTCTCTCTCATTCTGATCTAAATACCTCTTCTAATATGTGTTTTTCTTATCGTTTATTAATTTGGTAGTTGTATTTAGAAGCTTGCCCAGATTCAGACTGGAGTTGGACAAGATTTCTTAGGCAGTATTATGTTCTTCCATCAAGGAGTGTATGTCTGTGTATCTTTTTTGATTATATTAACAAGTATTGATGTTTAATACTTGGGCCATTAATTCATTGGATTTGCAAAGTAGTGATAGTTCCATTTTTTCATCCCTTATTCAGTTAATATATAGAGTACTTTTGGAAGAGGAATGTCCCTCTGTTTTCGATTTGATTACTCAGAAGTAGTTTAAATAGGAAAGTCAATATAAACACTTGATATCTTACTTTGCCATAATTTTTATCATAAGCTTAGAAACTTGAACATATTGATGCATTTCAATTCCTTCTAAATTTTAAAAATAGAATAAAAACTCAAATTGTATTTCCATTAGTTAATACAGTCATTTTCAGGAGACATTACAAAATGAGGGTAATACCCTCTTCACAAAAAGTATTCAAATAGCCAATAGATATCTGAACACATAGTACCTTATTAGTCATCAGGAAAATCATACTGAAGCTACAGTGCACTATTACTATCCCTCTACCAGATGGCTAAAATGAAAACAAAATGCTAAGAATTGGCGAGAATATAAAACAGCCAGAATTCTCATTATACCATTAATGGGACTAGAATTGGTATAACCATTTTGGAAGCTGTTACACAGTATCTAATAAAATTTAATATATATATATATATGAGTATCCTAGATACCCTAGGCTCCAGAAATATTTCTGCGCATTTTCCCCAGCAGAAAAGCACATATATGTTCACCAAAATAATTATGCAACATTATTCATAGCAGCGAAATTCATAAAAGCTATAAAATGGTAAGCGTCATAGAATTGATAAACAATCCATCAGCAGTAGAATGAATATATATCAGTATATTTACACAAATAGAATGAGTGAACTATAACTATGCTCAAAACCACTGGAAGAATCACAAGCATAGTGTTGAGAAAAAAGCCAGACACAAGTTCAGAAACAAGTCAAAATGAGTGCATGTTTTTTAAAATCAGCTTAGTGGGCTAGCAGGAAGGGATCTAAAACTAAGATGTTGTTCTTTTTATGTTACCTTTTATCTAGTTGTTAGTTAATGCATGTACTTTGTAAAATCTATTGGGCTCTTATCATTTTATACTTTTCTGTATATGTGCTATTCTTCATTTAAAGTTGTGATATTTTCATCTAACTATTCCCACATATATTCATCAGTGCTTATTTAGATAAGAAACAATTATAAAGCCTCATTGGATCCAAGGAATTTTTGACCATAAGTTTAAGTAAATCAGAATTTCTTTAAATTGTTCACAAAGGCTCTTTGGTAGAAAAACTTAAGCAATGGAACTGTTAAATCTCCTATGGTATGGTCTTACCATGTTTTTAGTGTTTGGAGAAAAAAAACAAATTATTTAAATTTTGCTAAAAATCAAATACATGCAACTCAGAGAAAAGTTTGGTCTATTATTTTCCTAAATGATCAGACAAATCAGCTGCTACAAAGGTGATCTTTGTGTAATAAGGATTTTGTGGGGCTTTTTAGGGAGATCCTAACACATTTGATAAACTTTTATCTTAATGCGCCTTTCTGGAATACCAGGCTGACCTCAATCTGACCAAAGCCTTAGTTGATGTTTGCAGGAGGTAGCTTGGTCATTTTCTCAGCCTGTATGTTTATTATTGAATGTTAATCAGATCCATCATTAAAGATTTCATCTGCCACACAAATGCATAATTGGCTATGTCTGAGTGGTCACCTTTAGTCTTGAGCAGATTGCTAAAACTGCATTAAGCACTATTAAACCAAAATGATGACCTTATTAGTTTGTCCTTTACTTGTTTTCTAACAGATTGGGCCTTATTACTATGCAAACACACTATAAAGAGCAGTATTAGAAAAAGCTCATTATGAACTCTCCTTAGTTCAGAACAGCCTTTTATGCTGAGGGATACATGATACATTTATTTAACTGTTTCATTTTGTATATTATAGAAAATTTCATATTTTCTATTCATAGGTTAAAAGTTAAACAAAAGTGAGACATTTGTAAACCTTACCTTCTGTCTTGATCTAGTTCACCATCTACTTTTATGAAGTGGTACAGAGGGGAAAACAGATTAAATAGAATATTTAAATGGTAGTTTCTTGCAAAATAGATAAGATAGCTGTAAGCCAAAAATAATCATGAAAGTATAGTTTTAAATAATATGAACCCACATTTTCTCTTCAATATATTTTTCTTAAAATTATTTTTACTGACCTACAGAATTTTATTTGTAAAATAATCATCTAAGGTCTTGATTTCCCAAAAGAAACATAGTGACATCTTTTTTACTCAACCCCTATTATGTTGTCATTAAGTAAATTTGGTGGATATGAAATTGGCGGTAATCTGTGATCTGACAATTTCATTATAATTGGTTTAAGCAAAATGTGCTTCTTGCTGATCTCCAGAACATCTTTGGTAATCTGTCTGCTGCTAGAACTGAGATTTGGCTACAAATGAAATTATTGCAGTCTTAGAAATGAAATCCTCACCCATTAAGGTTCAGGTGGATTTAGTTTTATAATCTGATTTGGAAGTTTTGAGTAGACAGATTTAGATGGTTCTACAGATTTAGATGGTTGTATTTCTTGATCAGTGGGTTTTAGTAAAGAATATTTCTGATTTATATTTTATCAAAAAGCTGGAATCTCTCAAACTCGTATATTGCAAATACATTAGGAATGCGTTATCATCAATCATTTAAATAAATTAGGACTGCAACAATTATTTCTATAGTGTTTAAGAATGAAAATATTCATTTAAAAATTCTAGCAATTTTATTGTTTTAATATTGTCATTTAGATTTATAATACATCTTTTTTTCCAGCTTTATTGAGGTGTAATTGAAAAGTAAAATTGTATATATATATATACCTAACATGGAGTTTTGACATACATAGCATTGTGACATGTTACCACAGTCAACCCAGTTAAGATATCCATCATGTCATGTTGTTAATCACTTTTTTCTATGTGGTGAGACAATAAGATCTACTCTCTTACTGATTTCAAGTGTACACTATGATATTACACACTAGTATAACAGTATGCATTAGGTCTTTAGAACTTATTCATCTTGTAACTAAAAGTTCGTCTTCCAGTTTCATCCATGTCATTGCAAATGGCAGGATTTCCATCTTTTTAAAGGCTGACTAGTGTTTCATTGTGTGTGTGTATATACTATATTTTCTTGATCCATTTATCCATCACCAGGCATTATTCTTGTATCTTGTGGTGTACGTATGTACTTCAGTTGGATACTTAAATAGGTGCATTGCTAGTTTTTATGTTATGTTCCATTTCGGTGAATACATGCAGTTTTCTCTTTTTTTATGGTTTATTTTTTAAAATTTAATTGATTAATTTATATGCAGTTTTCTAAAGTGATTCTATTTACATTCCCACTAGTAGTGAATGACAGTTCCAATTGTTCCACATCCTCACCTTACTTGGCATTGCCATTCTTTTAATTTTAGTCATTTCTGGTGGATATGTACTTTTAATATGTATTTCCATGATTACTAATAAGTTTGATCATTTTCTTTGAGTTGAGTAGCCATTTGATATTCTCTTTTGGGAAGTAACCACCCAAGTCTACATCTGTTTTTTTTTTTTTTTTAGTAAGATTATCTTATCTTACTAATTTATAGCTCTTTATATAATTTGCATACTAGGTTTCTTTTTTTTTTCTTTTCAGTATTTCTGTTACTAAAATAGTCTCCCATTAAGTTGCTTTTCCTTTTCATTGTCTTAGTAGACAGAAATTCTTAATTTTAATGTATAAAATTTATTGAGTTCTTCTACTTTAATGCACTTTTTGATTCTGCATAAGAAATCTATCTACTGTCATGAAGGTCGTCTTCAAGATTATTAGTTTTATTTATTGTTTTACCATGCACATATCTTTAGCCCACCTGGTATTGTTTTTTGTGTATGGCTTGAGATCCATAGACTATCAAGTTGTCCAAGCACCACTTACTGAAAAGCCTATGCTTTCCCCAGTACTCTGTGTTTCATATTTGTCATAGATCAAATATTAATGTATTTGTGGTCTGCTTCCAGAATCTATTCTTGCATTGGTCTGTTTTGCTCTCCTTATGAGAATACAACATGGTCTTAATTACTATCATTTTATTGTAGGTCTTGATAGCTCCAAATTTGTTATTCTTCTTCAGAATTGTCTTGGCTTTGTTCGACCTTTTGTGCTACTAAATAAATTTAAGAATGAGTTTTGCAATATCTATAGAAAGAGAAATTAGAGGGCAGGAAAGAAGAAGGAAGAAAGCAAGACAGGCTTTCTGAGTTTTTAGTTGGGTTTCACTGAAACCATAAATCAATTTGTTTTTTTTTTTTTAAAGATTTATTTATTTATGCATACAAGCACTGGGGTACAGGCCAGAGGTGTGGGGGGTGAGAGGATTCACCACAGACAGAG